>CAXHSH010000819.1:0-30282 GCA_964019135.1 Arenicola marina
CGAAGCCAATACAGACACGACATCCTAATGACTAATAACCCCATGTCGTCATTATGTTATAAGCACGTGCGTCATATATATATATGCCTCACAGGCATCACGGCGTAAACAGTTAAGTCAACAGTGTCTTAGTCGATGGGCAAGCTAGGGAGGGAGGGAGGTGTGTGTTTGGGGGGGTGGGGTGTGTGCTGTAACCCTCACCGGCCGAGTCAGCCATCAAAGCCAGGCGGACACCGCAGACACTGCTGGACAAGTTCATCACTGTGTCCTAATCATCGCCATGGGAGCACGCCATCAACGGTAGGGTGGGGACGGGGTGGGGGGCGGGGAGAGGGGGGGTCGAGGGGGGGGGGCGTCGGGGGGGGGGGGTATTGAAAGGCAGCCATGAGATTGATGAAGCTGTGGCGGAGGGACGGTGACCGACCACTCTGCCCTGATTCATGGGACTTTTATTGGCTCACTTTGCCAGGCTCTGACAACCGAGGCTTAAAGCCACCGCTCGACGTGGCCGTGATTAAGGGGGAAACCAGCCTGGTACTCGGTGGACTCCGTGGTCAAGCGGGGAACCAGCTTGTAGCCAGGTGCTCGGCGGGATCTTACGTGGTTAAGGGGGGAACCAGCTTGTAGCCAGGTGCTCGGCGGGATGTTACGTGGTTAAGGGGGGAACCAGCTTGTAGCCAGGTGCTCGGCGGGATCTTACGTGGTTAAGGGGGGAACCAGCTTGTAGCCAGGTGCTCGGCGGGATCTTACGGGGTTAAGGGGGGAACCAGCTTGTAGCCAGGTGCTCGGCGGGATCTTACGGGGTTAAGGGGGGAACCAGCTTGTAACCAGGTGCTCGGCGGGATCTTACGTGGTTAAGGGGGTAACCAGCTTGTAGCCAGGTGCTCGGCGGGATCTTACGTGGTTAAGGGGGGAACCAGCTTGTAACCTGGTACTCGGCGGGATCTTACGTGGTTAAGGGGGAAACCAGCTTGTAGCCAGGTGCTCGCCGGGATCTTACGTGGTTAAGGGGGGAACCAGCCTGTAGCCAGGTGCTCGGCTGGATCTCTACGCGGTTAAGGGGAAACCAGCTTGTAGCCAGGTGCTCGGAGGGATCTTACGTGGTTAAGGGGGAACCAGCTTGTAGCCAGGTGCTCGGCGGGATCTTACGCGGTTAAGGGGGAACCAGCTTGTAGCCAGGTGCTCGGCGGGTTCTTACGTGGTTAAGGGGGGAACCAGCTTGTAGCCAGGTGCTCTGCGGGATCTTACGTGGTTAAGGGGGGAACCACCTTGTAGCCAGGTGCTCGGCGGGATCTTACGTGGTTAAGGGGGGAACCAGCTTGTAGCCAGGTGCTCGGCGGGATGTTACGTGGTTAAGGGGGGAACCAGCTTGTAGCCAGGTGCTCGGCGGGATGTAACGTGGTTAAGGAGGGAACCACCTTGTAACCAGGTGTTCTGCGGGATCTTACGTGGTTAAGGGGGGAACCAGCTTGTAGCCAGGTGCTCGGCGGGATGTTACGTGGTTAGGGGGGGAACCAGCTTGTAGCCAGGTGCTCGGCGGAATGTTACGTGGTTAAGGGGGGAACCAGCTTGTAGCCAGGTGCTCGGCGGGATCTTACGTGGTTAAGGGGGGAACCAGCTTGTAGCCAGGTGCTCGGCGGAATGTTACGTGATTAAGGGGGGAACCAGCTTGTAGCCAGGTGCTCGGCGGGATCTTACGTGGTTAAGGGGGAACCAGCTTGTAGCCAGGTGCTCGGCGGGATCTTACGTGGTTAAGGGGGGAACCAGCTTGTAGCCAGGTGCTCGGCGGGATCTTACGTGGTTAAGGGGGAACCAGCTTGTAGCCAGGTGCTCGGCGGGATCTTACGTGGTTAAGGGGGGACCAGCTTGTAGCCAGGTGCTCGGCGGGATCTTACGTGGTTAAGGGGGAACCAGCTTGTAGCCAGGTGCTCGGCGGGATCTTACGTGGTTAAGGGGGAACCAGCTTGTAGCCAGGTGCTCGGCGGGATGTTACGTGGTTAAGGGGGAACCAGCTTGTAGCCAGGTGCTCGGCGGGATATTACGTGGTTAAGGGGGGAACCAGCTTGTAGCCAGGTGCTCGGCGGGATGTTACGTGGTTAAGGGGGGAACCAGATTGTAGCCAGGTGCTCGGCGGGATCTTACGTTGTTAAGGGGGAACCATCTTGTAGCCAGGTGCTCGGCGGGATCTTACGTGGTTAAGGGGGTACCAGCTTGTAGCCAGGTGCTCGGCGGGATCTTACGTGGTTAAGGGGGAACCAGCTTGTAACCTGGTACTCGGCAGGATCTTACGTGGTTAAGGGGGAACTAGCTTGTAGCCAGGTGCTCGGCGGGATCTTACGTGGTTAAGGGGGGAACCACCTTGTAGCCAGGTGCTCGGCGGGATCTTACGTGGTTAAGGGGGGAACCAGCTTGTAGCCAGGTGCTCGGCGAGATCTTGCATTATGTCATCATTACGTTAGTAATGCCATTTTTACGGTAATACTTGTACTTTTGAAAGCCTGAGAGAAAAAAAAACCCTGTATTTTATCTTACGTGAGTGCATTAATAAAAGGTGCCTTGAGCCCCCGCAGAATCCTAACAGCGTTGTCGCAATGATCATTGGCTTGGCGTTGTCGCAATAACCGCTGGCCTAGCGTTGTCGCAATGACGGCTGGCCTAGTGTTGTCGCAATAACCGCTGGCCTAGCGTTGTCGCAATGACCGCTGGCCTAGCGTTGTCGTAATGACCGCTGGCCTAGCGTTGTCGCAATGACGGCTGGCCTAGCGTTGTCGCAATGACCGCTGGCCTAGCGTTGTCGCAATGACCGGTGGCCTAGCGTTGTCGCAATGACCGCTGGCCTAGCGTTGTCGCAAAGACGGCTGGCCTAGCGTTGTCGCAATGACCGCTGGCCTAGCGTTGTCGCAATGACGGCTGGCCTAGCGTTGTCGCAATGACCGCTGGCCTAGCGTTGTCGCAATGACGTCTGGCCTAGCGTTGTCGCAATGACGGCTGGCCTAGCGTTGTCGCAATGACCGCTGGCCTAGCGTTGTCGCAATAACCGCTGGCCTAGCGTTGTCGCATTGACGGCTGGCCTAGCGTTGTCGCAATGACCGCTGGCCTAGCGTTGTCGCAGTGACCGCTGGCCTAGCGTTGTTGCAGTGACCGCTGACCTAGCGTTCCCCCACACCACTCTGTGAAGCCTCTGAACTGACCCCTTCGTCAGCTCTGCATGGCCCAACGCTCCATCATGGGTTTTATCTTATTAGAATTGATGATATTTGTTCTACGGTTTGATGATTGGTCTGACGGCGCCCATTGTCACGTGGGCCATTGGCGACATCAATAACTCAGCGGAGGAGCCCAGCAGCTCCCTGGCGACATCTAGCGAGAGGCACTGCGGCACTGTGGTTATGAATACCGGCACTCCGGCCAGCCTGGTGTACTGTGCAGTGGACGGGCGGGGGATGGTGGAAGTTGGTGGGGGGGGGGGGTGCTTGGCTGGACGAGGGGAGTGGGGTTTGTCGTGTCTGATTTGCGGTTCTGTTGGATTAGCCAAGAGCACAGCGGGGAAAGGGGTGTGTGGGGGGGGGGGGGTGGGGCAGGTCCTTTTTTTTATTTTAATGGGGTTAAGGATCCCCTGTTGCCTTTCTTTTAATGGCTTTCTCGCTACTTTTGTGGCGTATTCGTTTGAACAACGTATTGGCTTCCAAGTCATGTGCCCCATATATGTGTCCGGCCTCCCCCCCCCCCCATGCCTCCCCCCCTCCCTGTGCACTAACCCGCCCTCATGCCCCCTACCCTCCACCCTCCGAAGTCCACCCTCCCGACGACCCTCCTGGGCCCCCAAGCTTCACCTCCCCACCTCCACATCCTAGCCTGGCACCACGCCCTTTGTAGCCATATCTGGCGTTGGCAAATTGCCCCGGCAAGGGAAAGGAGAGCTGGGAAGGGCCGTGGTGAAATGCGTATTCAGCTTGGGCGAGGTTGTTGGACTGATCCAGCTGATTCCAGCCCCGTCCGCCACCCAGCCCGGCCTGTCCAACTGACTCACCTGTCTGTCTGACTCAGCCTGTCTGACTTAGCCTGTCTATCTGCCTCAGGCTGTCTGTCTGACTATGCCTGTCTGTCTGACTCAACCTGTCTGTCTGACTCAGCCTGTATCTGACCCACTCTGTCTATCTGACTCAGCCTGTCTGTCTGACAGCCTGTCTGTCTGACATCCTGTCTGTCTGATTCAGCCTGTCTATCTGACTCAGCCTGTCCAAGTGACTCAGCCTGTCTGTCTGACTCAGCTTGTATGTCTAACTCAGCCTGTCTGTCTGACAGCCTGTCTGTCTGACTCAGCCTGTCTGTCTGACTTAGCCTACCTATCTGCCTCAGCCTGTCTGTCTGACAGCCTGTCTGTCTGGCTCAGTCTGTCTATCTGACTCAGCCTGTCTATCTGACTCAGCCTGTCTGTCTGACTCAGCCTGTCTGTCTGACTCAGCCTGTCTATCTGACTCAGCTGGTCTGTCTGACTCAGCCTGTCTATCTGGCTCAGTCTGTCTATCTGACTCAGCCTGTCTATCTGACTCAGCCTGTCTGTCTGCCCCAGCCTGTCTGTCTGACTCAGCCTGTCTATCTGACTCAGCCTGTCTATCTAACTATGCCCGTCTGTCTGACTCAGCCTGTCTATCTGACTGAACCTATCTGACTCAGCCTGTCACCCCCACAGCCTCGGACCCATACCCCCCTGGTGCCTCGCTTCCCGTGTGATCTTCGCGGCGACTGAGATCGGATGGAGACTGCCAGCGGTAAAATCTCCCTATTTATTCCGAGGAATAAAAGGCGCTGCACTTAAGTCGGCCAGACATCATCCCGGAGGTGCCCCTTTTATCGCCCGGGCGCTAGCCGGGGGCAGTGCCAATCGCCTTCTTCTCACCCCCCAAATGTGACCTGTCCCTGCTTGCGGGCTGCCCGCCGCTGTGGCCTTTGGAGCCTGGGTGAAAATTGTAATCTATTTACTGCTTTTTCCCTTTTTTATGGGTCGCGTTTGGACTTTAATGCCTCTGGGTTAGTGTGTCAAAAATGGCGCTTCCGGCTATTACATCACGGCGCATTCTCCGGGCGGCATCGGCCACCGGTAGGTGTCGCCTCTGTTTGGAGGACCCGGCGTTATTTTTTTTCTGTTTTTTTGTTTTTTTTGCCTCTCGCGTTTTTGGTTTTGCTGGGTGATGTCTGTTGCTGTGTATTGTTGGGGTGGGACGTGATGGGGGTCGGGTATGGGGGGTGGGGGGCACGCCGCCATTGGTGACCTGGTTTCTGGCTGAGGCGGCCAGCTTTCTCTCTATCTCTCTCTTTCTCTCTCTCTCTCTGTATCCGGCGATCAAAGTCCAAGATGAATTAATCGTATTGCGGTCGCCCTTTGCATTGTCCGTCCATTTATATCGCAGGATGTCAGCCTTCGCTCCCCCCCCCCACCCCCTCCCCTCCACGAACACCTCACTATCCCTCCAAAATCCCGCACCCCCCTAGCCTGGCCACGAGAAGTCGCGACCGCGCCGCCACCGCTTGACGCTTGGAAGGCCATTTTTGTTATGTCGCCATGGCAACCACATTCCGTAGTTGCTTTTAATTCATTTAATGTCTTTTTACCGAAAATCTCTTCCCGTCATCCTTCAGTTTCTGCGCACTTCTAGATGAACTCCCGGTCCGTCCAACCCCTCCCGCCCCCCCTCCTCCCACGCCATCTCCTGTCCCGCTCTCTGCTCTCTGTGGAATCTCGTTGTGGCTGACGGTAAAGACCGGAGGCTCCCGTGGGTTGACCCATAGGGACTCTGGCCTCCCCTCCCCGTCCCCTCCCCGTCCCCTCCCATCCCACCTTCCTCAATTCCCTCAGCAGGGGCGGGGATATGACCCTGCCCAGGCCGCGCCGAGACTCTCCGCCGGGCCGCCCGCCGCCCTCCCCCCCGCCCCCCTGTCGGGCCCTGCTAGCCCTGATCTCCAGGCGTGGGTGCCGGGAAGATGACAAGGTCTTTGTGTGGCCCCGGCTGCAGTGATGTATGACTGGCCGTCCAGTCATACAAAGAGGTACCGGGCCAGTAGACCCCCCCCCCCCCTCAACCTCCCCCAGCCCGCTGGGGGTGGAGGGGGGCGGCGCGCTGGCGGGGGCTCACAGCGCGGCCGCCAGACAAAGACCCGCAACCCCGGGCCCCCGCGGATCGGGCGCGGCTCTTCCCCACCCAGACTGGCCCTCTCCGCCTCCCTCACGCCCTCTGCCCGTGCGTCCCTGCCATACAGCCCCCCGCCCTGCCCCGCCCCGCCCCGCCAAACCCCGCCCCGCCCCCCCCCCTCTGCGTCTTCCGTCATCCCACTTTCTTAGCTGGAAAGCGAAGTGCCACCGTCCGCACCGAAAAAAACCTCCCTCCCCCTCTTCCCTCCCCCGTTCCGCCCCCCCCCCCCGATCCTTTCCACCCCTCCCCCCGCCCTTCCCCCTGTCCACCCCCTCCCCCCGCCCCCTGTGGTCCGTTATATGGAGCCGGGCCCGGGACCAGAAACCCTTTAAGTGATAGGATTGCGCCGGCAGCGGGCGTGAATAAATAGCGGCGGGCACGTGTTTCCTGGGAGGTGGCGCGGGTGGGGAGCCACGTTGGGGGGTGGGCGGGGGTGGGGGCAGATCACCAAGCGGGTGTCCAGGAGCGACCAAGTGGGAAGGGGATGTTTGGCGGGCTGGGGGCGTAGGTGGGGGCAGACTGATATACAGGGAGGGTGGCGTTAGGCCCCAGGGATCGGCGACCAGCAGAGGACGGGAATAGAGAGGAAAAAGCGGTGAGATCGTGATGGCGGCCAGTGTGAGATTCCAGCGAAGGGATTTGGTGTGTTTCCTATTGTTGGGATTGGGGGATGGTGGGAGAGGGGGTGGGGGGCACAGGGAGTGGGGGGGGGGTGCAAGGAGTGGGAGGACGCAGAGAGTAGGGGGATTGGGGGCGAAATGAAATGTAGTTAAGCGTGTGATATCTATCCAGCCTGATTGTCACGAAAGGCTATGGTTAAAAGGTTATGGCGACAAAACTGCCACTGGAACAGAGGGGGAGGGGCTTCTTCAGGCATGGGAGGGGGGAGGGGTGGCCTCTGCCACTTGTGGCGTGGGTGAAAACACGTTGATCTGAAGCACGTGCCTGCTTTGAATGCCACAGGTAGGATTGTATGATCATTTCTGTGATGTCACAATTTTACCAGTGATTACGCACTTGCCTTCAGTGCTGTGGCGACCTTTTCTTTGATAATCTCTGGCGTCAGATGTTCGTATGTCTGGGGAGCCGAACCCTTGCGAACTGACCAAGGTGATTACCAGGGACTCTAGGAGGTCGACTGTTGTTAATAAGTGCTCAAATGTCAAACAAAATGACGATACAACTGGAACTGAACTAACAGTGTAGCAGACTGAAAGACCGCCTCCCACTGAACTCATTGGGGATCTGCCATGCAGTGCACACAGTACCCTCATCTCGCCCCCTCCCCTCTCTCCTTCCTGCCCCCCACCCCCCTCTCTCTCTCTCTTATACGGCCTCTCTATGCCAGTCTCTTCTCTTATTATTCGGTATTCAGCAAACACAATGGCTGCCAATTCGGCATGACTTTCCGGAGAGCAAACAGAAGCAACTAGTGCCGTCAAATTAGATTTGTGATATGGCATGTCCAGCGACGGCCGTTCATTTCGTCAGTGGGGGGCGGGGGGGGGCGGTGGGGGGAGGTGGGGGCAGGGTGTTGGGGTTGGGGGATAGGGTGGAGGGAGGGGTGGCGGAGGGGGTGGAGGGAGCGGGTGGGGGATGGGGTACAAACTGGGCGGCTAAGAGGGTGGTCTATATGACGCCAGGTTCTTCGCCAAAATCTAATAAGCGACGTCCGTTGGCATGCATATATTCAGGGAAACCCCCCATTTAGCGTAGGTAGGAGACCACCTCACATAGCGGACCACCTCACATAGCGGACCACCTCACTTAGCGGACCACCTCACATAGCGGACCACCTCACATAGCGGACCACCTCACATAGCGGACCACCTCACATAGCGGACCACCTCACATACCGGACCACCACACATAGCGGACCACCTCACATAGCGGACCACCTCACATAGCGGACCACCTCACATAGCGGACCACCTCACATAGCGGACCACCTCACTTAGCGGACCACCTCACATAGCGGACCACCTCACTTAGCGGACCACCTCACTTAGCGGACCACCTCACATAGCGGACCACCTCACTTAGCGGACCACCTCACATAGCGGACCACCTCACATAGCGGACCACCTCACATAGCGGACCACCTCACTTAGCGGACCACCTCACATAGCGGACCACCTCACTTAGCGGACCACCTCACATAGCGGACCACCTCACATAGCGGACCACCTCACTTAGCGGACCACCTCACATAGCGGACCACCTCACTTAGCGGACCACCTCACATAGCGGACCACCTCACATAGCGGACCACCTCACTTAGCGGACCACCTCACTTAGCGGACCACCTCACATAGCGGACCACCTCACATAGCGGACCACCTCACATAGCGGACCACCTCACATAGCGGACCACCTCACTTAGCGGACCACCTCACATAGCGGACCACCTCACTTAGCGGACCACCTCACATAGCGGACCACCTCACATAGCGGACCACCTCACTTAGCGGACCACCTCACTTAGCGGACCACCTCACATAGCGGACCACCTCACTTAGCGGACCACCTCACATAGCGGACCACCTCACTTAGCGGACCACCTCACATAGCGGACCACCTCACTTAGCGGACCACCTCACTTAGCGGACCACCTCACATAGCGGACCACCTCACTTAGCGGACCACCTCACATAGCGGACCACCTCACATAGCGGACCACCTCACTTAGCGGACCACCTCACATAGCGGACCACCTCACTTAGCGGACCACCTCACTTAGCGGACCACCTCACATAGCGGACCACCTCACTTAGCGGACCACCTCACTTAGCGGACCACCTCACATAGCGGACCACCTCACATAGCGGACCACCTCACATAGCGGACCACCTCACATAGCGGACCACCTCACTTAGCGGACCACCTCACTTAGCGGACCACCTCACATAGCGGACCACCTCCCAGCGCACCACCTCACTTAGCGGACCACCTCACATAGCGGACCACCTCACTTAGCGGACCACCTCACATAGCGGACCACCTCACTTAGCGGACCACCTCACATAGCGGACCACCTCACATAGCGGACCACCTCACTTAGCGGACCACCTCACATAGCGGACCACCTCACTTAGCGGACCACCTCACTTAGCGGACCACCTCACATAGCGGACCACCTCACTTAGCGGACCACCTCACATAGCGGACCACCTCACTTAGCGGACCACCTCACTTAGCGGACCACCTCACTTAGCGGACCACCTCACATAGCGGACCACCTCCCAGCGCACCACCTCACTTAGCGGACCACCTCACATAGCGGACCACCTCACATAGCGGACCACCTCACATAGCGGACCACCTCACTTAGCGGACCACCTCACTTAGCGGACCACCTCACATAGCGGACCACCTCACATACCGGACCACCTCACTTAGCGGACCACCTCACTTAGCGGACCACCTCACATAGCGGACCACCTCACTTAGCGGACCACCTCACATAGCGGACCACCTCACATAGCGGACCACCTCACTTAGCGGACCACCTCACATAGCGGACCACCTCACTTAGCGGACCACCTCACTTAGCGGACCACCTCACATAGCGGACCACCTCACTTAGCGGACCACCTCACATAGCGGACCACCTCACTTAGCGGACCACCTCACTTAGCGGACCACCTCACATAGCGGACCACCTCACTTAGCGGACCACCTCACATAGCGGACCACCTCACATAGCGGACCACCTCACTTAGCGGACCACCTCACATAGCGGACCACCTCACTTAGCGGACCACCTCACTTAGCGGACCACCTCACATAGCGGACCACCTCACTTAGCGGACCACCTCACTTAGCGGACCACCTCACATAGCGGACCACCTCCCAGCGCACCACCTCACTTAGCGGACCACCTCACATAGCGGACCACCTCACATAGCGGACCACCTCACATAGCGGACCACCTCACTTAGCGGACCACCTCACATAGCGGACCACCTCCCAGCGCACCACCTCACTTAGCGGACCACCTCACATAGCGGACCACCTCACTTAGCGGACCACCTCACATAGCGGACCACCTCACTTAGCGGACCACCTCACATAGCGGACCACCTCACATAGCGGATCACCTCACATAGCGGACCACCTCACTTAGCGGACCACCTCACATAGCGGACCACCTCACTTAGCGGACCACCTCACTTAGCGGACCACCTCACTTAGCGGACCACCTCACTTAGCGGACCACCTCACATAGCGGACCACCTCACATAGCGGACCACCTTCCAGCGCACCACCTCACTTAGCGGACCACCTCACATAGCGGACCACCTCACATAGCGGACCACCTCACATAGCGGGCCACCTCACATAGCGGACCACCTCACTGAGCGGACCACCTTACTTAGCGGACCACCTCACATAGCGGACCACCTTTCTTAGCGGACCACCTCACATAGCGGACCACCTCACATAGCGGGCCACCTCACATAGCGGACCACCTCACTAAGCGGAGCACCTTACTTAGCTGACCACCTCACATAGCGGACCACCTCACATAGCGGACCACCTCACATAGCGGACCACCTCACTTAGCGGACCACCTCCCAGCGGACCACCTCACATACCGGACCACCTTACTTAGCGGACCACCTCATATAGCGGACCACCTCACTGAGCGGACCATCTTACTTAGCGGACCACCTCACATAGCGGACCACCTCACATAGCGGACCACCTCACAGTGGACCACCTCACTGAGCGGACCACCTCACTTAGCGGACCACCTTACATAGCGGACCACCTCACTTAGCGGACCACCTCACTTAGCGGACCACCTTACTTAGCGGACCACCTCACATAGCGGACCATCTCACTTAGCGGAACACCTCACTTGACAGACCACCTCACTTGACGGACCACCTCACATAGCGGACCACCTCACTTAGCGGACCACCTCACTTAGCGGAACACCTCACTTGACAGACCACCTCACTTGACGGACCACCTCACATAGCGGACCATCTCACTTGGCGGAACACCTCACTTGACAGACCACCTCACTTGACGGACCACCCCACATAGCGGACCACCTCACATAGCGGACCACCTCACTTAGCGGAACACCTCACTTGACAGACCACCTCACTTGACGGACCACCTCACATAGCGTACCACCTCACTTAGCGGACCATCTCACTTAGAGGACCACCTCACTTAGCGGACCACCTAACGTAGCGGACCACCTCACATAGCGGACCACCTCACATAGCGGACCACCTCACTTAGCGGAACACCTCACTTGAGAGACCACCTCACTTGACAGACCACCTCACATAGCGGACCACCTCACTTGACAGACCACCTCACTTGACAGACCACCGCACTTGACGGACCACCTCACATAGCGGACCACCTTACTTAGCGGACCACCTCACTTAGCGTACCACCTCACATAGCGGACCACCTCGCAAAGCGGACCACCTCACATAGCGGACCACCTCACTTAGCGGACCACCTCACTTAGCGGACCACCTCACATAGCGGACCACCTCCCAGCGCACCACCTCACTTAGCGGACCACCTCACATAGCGGACCACCTCACTTAGCGGACCACCTCACATAGCGGACCACCTCACTTAGCGGACCACCTCACATAGCGGACCACCTCACATAGCGGATCACCTCACATAGCGGACCACCTCACTTAGCGGACCACCTCACATAGCGGACCACCTCACTTAGCGGACCACCTCACTTAGCGGACCACCTCACTTAGCGGACCACCTCACTTAGCGGACCACCTCACATAGCGGACCACCTCACTTAGCGGACCACCTCACTTAGCGGACCACCTCACTTAGCGGACCACCTTCCAGCGCACCACCTCACTTAGCGGACCACCTCACTTAGCGGACCACCTCACATAGCGGACCACCTCACATAGCGGACCACCTTCCAGCGCACCACCTCACTTAGCGGACCACCTCACATAGCGGACCACCTCACATAGCGGACCACCTCACATAGCGGGCCACCTCACATAGCGGACCACCTCACTGAGCGGACCACCTTACTTAGCGGACCACCTCACATAGCGGACCACCTCTCTTAGCGGACCACCTCACATAGCGGACCACCTCACATAGCGGGCCACCTCACATAGCGGACCACCTCACTAAGCGGAGCACCTTACTTAGCTGACCACCTCACATAGCGGACCACCTCACATAGCGGACCACCTCACATAGCGGACCACCTCACTTAGCGGACCACCTCCCAGCGGACCACCTCACATACCGGACCACCTTACTTAGCGGACCACCTCATATAGCGGACCACCTCACTGAGCGGACCATCTTACTTAGCGGACCACCTCACATAGCGGACCACCTCACATAGCGGACCACCTCACAGTGGACCACCTCACTGAGCGGACCACCTCACTTAGCGGACCACCTTACATAGCGGACCACCTCACTTAGCGGACCACCTCACTTAGCGGACCACCTTACTTAGCGGACCACCTCACATAGCGGACCATCTCACTTAGCGGAACACCTCACTTGACAGACCACCTCACTTGACGGACCACCTCACATAGCGGACCACCTCACTTAGCGGACCACCTCACTTAGCGGAACACCTCACTTGACAGACCACCTCACTTGACGGACCACCTCACATAGCGGACCATCTCACTTGGCGGAACACCTCACTTGACAGACCACCTCACTTGACGGACCACCTCACATAGCGGACCACCTCACATAGCGGACCACCTCACTTAGCGGAACACCTCACTTGACAGACCACCTCACTTGACGGACCACCTCACATAGCGTACCACCTCACTTAGCGGACCATCTCACTTAGAGGACCACCTCACTTAGCGGACCACCTAACGTAGCGGACCACCTCACATAGCGGACCACCTCACATAGCGGACCACCTCACTTAGCGGAACACCTCACTTGAGAGACCACCTCACTTGACAGACCACCTCACATAGCGGACCACCTCACTTGACAGACCACCTCACTTGACAGACCACCGCACTTGACGGACCACCTCACATAGCGGACCATCTCACTTGGCGGAACACCTCACTTGACAGACCACCTCACTTGACGGACCACCTCACATAGCGGACCACCTCACATAGCGGACCACCTCACTTAGCGGAACACCTCACTTGACAGACCACCTCACTTGACGGACCACCTCACATAGCGTACCACCTCACTTAGCGGACCATCTCACTTAGAGGACCACCTCACTTAGCGGACCACCTAACGTAGCGGACCACCTCACATAGCGGACCACCTCACATAGCGGACCACCTCACTTAGCGGAACACCTCACTTGAGAGACCACCTCACTTGACAGACCACCTCACATAGCGGACCACCTCACTTGACAGACCACCTCACTTGACAGACCACCGCACTTGACGGACCACCTCACATAGCGGACCACCTTACTTAGCGGACCACCTCACTTAGCGTACCACCTCACATAGCGGACCACCTCGCAAAGCGGACCACCTCACATAGCGGACCACCTCACTTAGCGGACCACCTCACTTAGCGGACCACCTCACATAGCGGACCACCTCCCAGCGCACCACCTCACTTAGCGGACCACCTCACATAGCGGACCACCTCACTTAGCGGACCACCTCACATAGCGGACCACCTCACTTAGCGGACCACCTCACATAGCGGACCACCTCACATAGCGGATCACCTCACATAGCGGACCACCTCACTTAGCGGACCACCTCACATAGCGGACCACCTCACTTAGCGGACCACCTCACTTAGCGGACCACCTCACTTAGCGGACCACCTCACTTAGCGGACCACCTCACATAGCGGACCACCTCACTTAGCGGACCACCTCACTTAGCGGACCACCTCACTTAGCGGACCACCTTCCAGCGCACCACCTCACTTAGCGGACCACCTCACTTAGCGGACCACCTCACATAGCGGACCACCTCACATAGCGGACCACCTTCCAGCGCACCACCTCACTTAGCGGACCACCTCACATAGCGGACCACCTCACATAGCGGACCACCTCACATAGCGGGCCACCTCACATAGCGGACCACCTCACTGAGCGGACCACCTTACTTAGCGGACCACCTCACATAGCGGACCACCTCTCTTAGCGGACCACCTCACATAGCGGACCACCTCACATAGCGGGCCACCTCACATAGCGGACCACCTCACTAAGCGGAGCACCTTACTTAGCTGACCACCTCACATAGCGGACCACCTCACATAGCGGACCACCTCACATAGCGGACCACCTCACTTAGCGGACCACCTCCCAGCGGACCACCTCACATACCGGACCACCTTACTTAGCGGACCACCTCATATAGCGGACCACCTCACTGAGCGGACCATCTTACTTAGCGGACCACCTCACATAGCGGACCACCTCACATAGCGGACCACCTCACAGTGGACCACCTCACTGAGCGGACCACCTCACTTAGCGGACCACCTTACATAGCGGACCACCTCACTTAGCGGACCACCTCACTTAGCGGACCACCTTACTTAGCGGACCACCTCACATAGCGGACCATCTCACTTAGCGGAACACCTCACTTGACAGACCACCTCACTTGACGGACCACCTCACATAGCGGACCACCTCACTTAGCGGACCACCTCACTTAGCGGAACACCTCACTTGACAGACCACCTCACTTGACGGACCACCTCACATAGCGGACCATCTCACTTGGCGGAACACCTCACTTGACAGACCACCTCACTTGACGGACCACCTCACATAGCGGACCACCTCACATAGCGGACCACCTCACTTAGCGGAACACCTCACTTGACAGACCACCTCACTTGACGGACCACCTCACATAGCGTACCACCTCACTTAGCGGACCATCTCACTTAGAGGACCACCTCACTTAGCGGACCACCTAACGTAGCGGACCACCTCACATAGCGGACCACCTCACATAGCGGACCACCTCACTTAGCGGAACACCTCACTTGAGAGACCACCTCACTTGACAGACCACCTCACATAGCGGACCACCTCACTTGACAGACCACCTCACTTGACAGACCACCGCACTTGACGGACCACCTCACATAGCGGACCACCTTACTTAGCGGACCACCTCACTTAGCGTACCACCTCACATAGCGGACCACCTCGCAAAGCGGACCACCTCACTTAGCGGACCACCTCACTTAGCGTACCACCTCACATAGCGGACCACCTCGCAAAGCGGACCAACTCACATAGCGGACCACCTCACTAAGCGGAGCACCTTACTTAGCGGACCACCTCACTTAGCGGACCACCTCACATAGCGGACCACCTCCCAGCGCACCACCTCACTTAGCGGACCACCTCACATAGCGGACCACCTCACATAGCGGACCACCTCACATAGCGGACCACCTCACTTAGCGGACCACCTCACTTAGCGGACCACCTCACATAGCGGACCACCTCCCAGCGCACCACCTCACTTAGCGGACCACCTCACATAGCGGACCACCTCACTTAGCGGACCACCTCACATAGCGGACCACCTCACTTAGCGGACCACCTCACATAGCGGACCACCTCACATAGCGGATCACCTCACATAGCGGACCACCTCACTTAGCGGACCACCTCACATAGCGGACCACCTCACTTAGCGGACCACCTCACTTAGCGGACCACCTCACTTAGCGGACCACCTCACTTAGCGGACCACCTCACATAGCGGACCACCTCACATAGCGGACCACCTTCCAGCGCACCACCTCACTTAGCGGACCACCTCACATAGCGGACCACCTCACATAGCGGACCACCTCACATAGCGGGCCACCTCACATAGCGGACCACCTCACTGAGCGGACCACCTTACTTAGCGGACCACCTCACATAGCGGACCACCTTTCTTAGCGGACCACCTCACATAGCGGACCACCTCACATAGCGGGCCACCTCACATAGCGGACCACCTCACTAAGCGGAGCACCTTACTTAGCTGACCACCTCACATAGCGGACCACCTCACATAGCGGACCACCTCACATAGCGGACCACCTCACTTAGCGGACCACCTCCCAGCGGACCACCTCACATACCGGACCACCTTACTTAGCGGACCACCTCATATAGCGGACCACCTCACTGAGCGGACCATCTTACTTAGCGGACCACCTCACATAGCGGACCACCTCACATAGCGGACCACCTCACAGTGGACCACCTCACTGAGCGGACCACCTCACTTAGCGGACCACCTTACATAGCGGACCACCTCACTTAGCGGACCACCTCACTTAGCGGACCACCTTACTTAGCGGACCACCTCACATAGCGGACCATCTCACTTAGCGGAACACCTCACTTGACAGACCACCTCACTTGACGGACCACCTCACATAGCGGACCACCTCACTTAGCGGACCACCTCACTTAGCGGAACACCTCACTTGACAGACCACCTCACTTGACGGACCACCTCACATAGCGGACCATCTCACTTGGCGGAACACCTCACTTGACAGACCACCTCACTTGACGGACCACCTCACATAGCGGACCACCTCACATAGCGGACCACCTCACTTAGCGGAACACCTCACTTGACAGACCACCTCACTTGACGGACCACCTCACATAGCGTACCACCTCACTTAGCGGACCATCTCACTTAGAGGACCACCTCACTTAGCGGACCACCTAACGTAGCGGACCACCTCACATAGCGGACCACCTCACATAGCGGACCACCTCACTTAGCGGAACACCTCACTTGAGAGACCACCTCACTTGACAGACCACCTCACATAGCGGACCACCTCACTTGACAGACCACCTCACTTGACAGACCACCGCACTTGACGGACCACCTCACATAGCGGACCACCTTACTTAGCGGACCACCTCACTTAGCGTACCACCTCACATAGCGGACCACCTCGCAAAGCGGACCACCTCACATAGCGGACCACCTCACTTAGCGGACCACCTCACTTAGCGGACCACCTCACATAGCGGACCACCTCCCAGCGCACCACCTCACTTAGCGGACCACCTCACATAGCGGACCACCTCACTTAGCGGACCACCTCACATAGCGGACCACCTCACTTAGCGGACCACCTCACATAGCGGACCACCTCACATAGCGGATCACCTCACATAGCGGACCACCTCACTTAGCGGACCACCTCACATAGCGGACCACCTCACTTAGCGGACCACCTCACTTAGCGGACCACCTCACTTAGCGGACCACCTCACTTAGCGGACCACCTCACATAGCGGACCACCTCACTTAGCGGACCACCTCACTTAGCGGACCACCTCACTTAGCGGACCACCTTCCAGCGCACCACCTCACTTAGCGGACCACCTCACTTAGCGGACCACCTCACATAGCGGACCACCTCACATAGCGGACCACCTTCCAGCGCACCACCTCACTTAGCGGACCACCTCACATAGCGGACCACCTCACATAGCGGACCACCTCACATAGCGGGCCACCTCACATAGCGGACCACCTCACTGAGCGGACCACCTTACTTAGCGGACCACCTCACATAGCGGACCACCTCTCTTAGCGGACCACCTCACATAGCGGACCACCTCACATAGCGGGCCACCTCACATAGCGGACCACCTCACTAAGCGGAGCACCTTACTTAGCTGACCACCTCACATAGCGGACCACCTCACATAGCGGACCACCTCACATAGCGGACCACCTCACTTAGCGGACCACCTCCCAGCGGACCACCTCACATACCGGACCACCTTACTTAGCGGACCACCTCATATAGCGGACCACCTCACTGAGCGGACCATCTTACTTAGCGGACCACCTCACATAGCGGACCACCTCACATAGCGGACCACCTCACAGTGGACCACCTCACTGAGCGGACCACCTCACTTAGCGGACCACCTTACATAGCGGACCACCTCACTTAGCGGACCACCTCACTTAGCGGACCACCTTACTTAGCGGACCACCTCACATAGCGGACCATCTCACTTAGCGGAACACCTCACTTGACAGACCACCTCACTTGACGGACCACCTCACATAGCGGACCACCTCACTTAGCGGACCACCTCACTTAGCGGAACACCTCACTTGACAGACCACCTCACTTGACGGACCACCTCACATAGCGGACCATCTCACTTGGCGGAACACCTCACTTGACAGACCACCTCACTTGACGGACCACCTCACATAGCGGACCACCTCACATAGCGGACCACCTCACTTAGCGGAACACCTCACTTGACAGACCACCTCACTTGACGGACCACCTCACATAGCGTACCACCTCACTTAGCGGACCATCTCACTTAGAGGACCACCTCACTTAGCGGACCACCTAACGTAGCGGACCACCTCACATAGCGGACCACCTCACATAGCGGACCACCTCACTTAGCGGAACACCTCACTTGAGAGACCACCTCACTTGACAGACCACCTCACATAGCGGACCACCTCACTTGACAGACCACCTCACTTGACAGACCACCGCACTTGACGGACCACCTCACATAGCGGACCACCTTACTTAGCGGACCACCTCACTTAGCGTACCACCTCACATAGCGGACCACCTCGCAAAGCGGACCACCTCACTTAGCGGACCACCTCACTTAGCGTACCACCTCACATAGCGGACCACCTCGCAAAGCGGACCAACTCACATAGCGGACCACCTCACTAAGCGGAGCACCTTACTTAGCGGACCACCTCACTTAGCGGACCACCTCACATAGCGGACCACCTCCCAGCGCACCACCTCACTTAGCGGACCACCTCACATAGCGGACCACCTCACATAGCGGACCACCTCACATAGCGGACCACCTCACTTAGCGGACCACCTCACTTAGCGGACCACCTCACATAGCGGACCACCTCCCAGCGCACCACCTCACTTAGCGGACCACCTCACATAGCGGACCACCTCACTTAGCGGACCACCTCACATAGCGGACCACCTCACTTAGCGGACCACCTCACATAGCGGACCACCTCACATAGCGGATCACCTCACATAGCGGACCACCTCACTTAGCGGACCACCTCACATAGCGGACCACCTCACTTAGCGGACCACCTCACTTAGCGGACCACCTCACTTAGCGGACCACCTCACTTAGCGGACCACCTCACATAGCGGACCACCTCACATAGCGGACCACCTTCCAGCGCACCACCTCACTTAGCGGACCACCTCACATAGCGGACCACCTCACATAGCGGACCACCTCACATAGCGGGCCACCTCACATAGCGGACCACCTCACTGAGCGGACCACCTTACTTAGCGGACCACCTCACATAGCGGACCACCTCTCTTAGCGGACCACCTCACATAGCGGACCACCTCACATAGCGGGCCACCTCACATAGCGGACCACCTCACTAAGCGGAGCACCTTACTTAGCTGACCACCTCACATAGCGGACCACCTCACATAGCGGACCACCTCACATAGCGGACCACCTCACTTAGCGGACCACCTCCCAGCGGACCACCTCACATACCGGACCACCTTACTTAGCGGACCACCTCATATAGCGGACCACCTCACTGAGCGGACCATCTTACTTAGCGGACCACCTCACATAGCGGACCACCTCACATAGCGGACCACCTCACAGTGGACCACCTCACTGAGCGGACCACCTCACTTAGCGGACCACCTTACATAGCGGACCACCTCACTTAGCGGACCACCTCACTTAGCGGACCACCTTACTTAGCGGACCACCTCACATAGCGGACCATCTCACTTAGCGGAACACCTCACTTGACAGACCACCTCACTTGACGGACCACCTCACATAGCGGACCACCTCACTTAGCGGACCACCTCACTTAGCGGAACACCTCACTTGACAGACCACCTCACTTGACGGACCACCTCACATAGCGGACCATCTCACTTGGCGGAACACCTCACTTGACAGACCACCTCACTTGACGGACCACCTCACATAGCGGACCACCTCACATAGCGGACCACCTCACTTAGCGGAACACCTCACTTGACAGACCACCTCACTTGACGGACCACCTCACATAGCGTACCACCTCACTTAGCGGACCATCTCACTTAGAGGACCACCTCACTTAGCGGACCACCTAACGTAGCGGACCACCTCACATAGCGGACCACCTCACATAGCGGACCACCTCACTTAGCGGAACACCTCACTTGAGAGACCACCTCACTTGACAGACCACCTCACATAGCGGACCACCTCACTTGACAGACCACCTCACTTGACAGACCACCGCACTTGACGGACCACCTCACATAGCGGACCACCTTACTTAGCGGACCACCTCACTTAGCGTACCACCTCACATAGCGGACCACCTCGCAAAGCGGACCACCTCACATAGCGGACCACCTCACTTAGCGGACCACCTCACTTAGCGGACCACCTCACATAGCGGACCACCTCCCAGCGCACCACCTCACTTAGCGGACCACCTCACATAGCGGACCACCTCACTTAGCGGACCACCTCACATAGCGGACCACCTCACTTAGCGGACCACCTCACATAGCGGACCACCTCACATAGCGGATCACCTCACATAGCGGACCACCTCACTTAGCGGACCACCTCACATAGCGGACCACCTCACTTAGCGGACCACCTCACTTAGCGGACCACCTCACTTAGCGGACCACCTCACTTAGCGGACCACCTCACATAGCGGACCACCTCACTTAGCGGACCACCTCACTTAGCGGACCACCTCACTTAGCGGACCACCTTCCAGCGCACCACCTCACTTAGCGGACCACCTCACTTAGCGGACCACCTCACATAGCGGACCACCTCACATAGCGGACCACCTTCCAGCGCACCACCTCACTTAGCGGACCACCTCACATAGCGGACCACCTCACATAGCGGACCACCTCACATAGCGGGCCACCTCACATAGCGGACCACCTCACTGAGCGGACCACCTTACTTAGCGGACCACCTCACATAGCGGACCACCTCTCTTAGCGGACCACCTCACATAGCGGACCACCTCACATAGCGGGCCACCTCACATAGCGGACCACCTCACTAAGCGGAGCACCTTACTTAGCTGACCACCTCACATAGCGGACCACCTCACATAGCGGACCACCTCACATAGCGGACCACCTCACTTAGCGGACCACCTCCCAGCGGACCACCTCACATACCGGACCACCTTACTTAGCGGACCACCTCATATAGCGGACCACCTCACTGAGCGGACCATCTTACTTAGCGGACCACCTCACATAGCGGACCACCTCACATAGCGGACCACCTCACAGTGGACCACCTCACTGAGCGGACCACCTCACTTAGCGGACCACCTTACATAGCGGACCACCTCACTTAGCGGACCACCTCACTTAGCGGACCACCTTACTTAGCGGACCACCTCACATAGCGGACCATCTCACTTAGCGGAACACCTCACTTGACAGACCACCTCACTTGACGGACCACCTCACATAGCGGACCACCTCACTTAGCGGACCACCTCACTTAGCGGAACACCTCACTTGACAGACCACCTCACTTGACGGACCACCTCACATAGCGGACCATCTCACTTGGCGGAACACCTCACTTGACAGACCACCTCACTTGACGGACCACCTCACATAGCGGACCACCTCACATAGCGGACCACCTCACTTAGCGGAACACCTCACTTGACAGACCACCTCACTTGACGGACCACCTCACATAGCGTACCACCTCACTTAGCGGACCATCTCACTTAGAGGACCACCTCACTTAGCGGACCACCTAACGTAGCGGACCACCTCACATAGCGGACCACCTCACATAGCGGACCACCTCACTTAGCGGAACACCTCACTTGAGAGACCACCTCACTTGACAGACCACCTCACATAGCGGACCACCTCACTTGACAGACCACCTCACTTGACAGACCACCGCACTTGACGGACCACCTCACATAGCGGACCACCTTACTTAGCGGACCACCTCACTTAGCGTACCACCTCACATAGCGGACCACCTCGCAAAGCGGACCACCTCACTTAGCGGACCACCTCACTTAGCGTACCACCTCACATAGCGGACCACCTCGCAAAGCGGACCAACTCACTTAGCTTGACTCGTCAACCCATACATTAAATGTGAAGACCTAAACCTAGATGATGTTTCTTTATGAAACTGCGCTGGGTTATCTTTCTAGCAACACAGACGATTCTCATTTTTATGCTCCAACGTATTGCATGGACCACCTCATTATATGGACCACCTCATTATATGGACCACCTCATTATATGGACCACCTCATTATATGGACCACCTCATTATATGGACCACCTCATTATATGGACCGCCTCATTATACGGACCACCTCATTATATGGACCACCTCATTATATGGACCACCTCATTATATGGACCTCCTCATTATACGGACCACCTCATTATATGGACCGCCTCATTATACGGACCACCTTATTATATGGACCACCTCATTATATGGACCACCTCATTATATGGACCACCTCATTATATGGACCACCTCATTATATGGACCACCTCATTTTATGGACCACCTCATTATATGGACCACCTCATTATATGGACCACCTCATTATATGGACCACCTCATTATATGGACCACCTCATTATACGGACCACCTCATTATATGGACCGCCTCATTATACGGACCACCTTATTATATGGACCACCTCATTATATGGACCACCTCATTATTTGGACCACCTCATTATATGGACCACCTCATTATATGGACCACCTCATTATATGGACCACCTCATTTTATGGACCACCTCATTATATGGACCACCTCATTATATGGACCACCTCATTATATGGACCACCTCATATGGACCGCCTCATTATACGGACCACCTCATTATATGGACCACCTCATTATATGGACCACCTCATTATATGGACCACCTCATTATATGGACCTCCTCATTATATGGACCACCTCATTATATGGACCACCTCATTATATGGACCTCCTCATTATATGGACCACCTCATTATATGGACCTCCTCATTATATGGACCACCTCATTATATGGACCACCTCATTATATGGACCTCCTCATTATATGGACCACCTCATATGGACCGCCTCATTATACGGACCACCTCATTATATGGACAACCTCATTATATGGACCACCTCATTATATGGACCACCTCATATGGACCGCCTCATTATACGGACCACCTCATTATATGGACCACCTCATTATATGGACCACCTCATTATATGGACCTCCTCATTATATGGACCACCTCATTATATGGACCTCCTCATTATATGGACCACCTCATTATATGGACCACCTCATTATATGGACCACCTCATTATATGGACCTCCTCATTATATGGACCACCTCATTATATGGACCACCTCATATGGACCGCCTCATTATACGGACCACCTCATTATATGGACCACCTCATTATATGGACCATCTCATTATATGGACCTCCTCATTATATGGACCACCTCATTATATGGACCACCTCATTATATGGACCTCCTCATTATATGGACCACCTCATATGGACCGCCTCATTATACGGACCACCTCATTATATGGACAACCTCATTATATGGACCACCTCATTATATGGACCATCTCATTATATGGACCTCCTCATTATATGGACCACCTCATTATGTGGACCACCTCATTATATGGACCGCCTCATTATACGGACCACCTTATTATATGGACCACCTCATTATATGGACCGCCTCATTATACGGACCACCTCATTATATGGACCACCTCATTATATGGACCACCTCATTATATGGACCACCTCATTATATGGACCACCTCATTATATGGACCTCCTCATTATATGGGCCACCTCATTATATGGACCGCCTCATTATACGGACCACCTCATTATATGGACCACCTCATTATATGGACCACCTCATTATATGGACCTCCTCATTATATGGACCACCTCATTATATGGACCACCTCATTATGTGGACCACCTCATTATGTGGACTACCTCCTTTGATGGACCACCACATTATATATGCGTATAGAGACGTGAAGGGAAACCTTGGGCCTAGCCTAGCCGGGACTGTGGCCAGTTTAATGACCTTCCATTTGGCAATCAACAATGCCTTGACTTAACAACGCACTCACCGACAACCCCCTTTCATCATATCCTTCCGCCCTCCCGCAGTGCGCAGAAAATGAAATTAATGCCGATCTGGTATGCAGACCTAGTCGCCTCCTCGGTTACTTCCTGCAGCGCCCCCATGCGAGGGAATTGAGTACTTTCCATCTGGGACATTGCGCTGGAGGAGTAGCTATGCGCCGAACTGTTTTGTTTTTTTTGCCAGTTCCGCCGCCACGTGGCGACAGATGACCACTTCCGGTGCCTCCCGTTTCATTCTCCGCGCGCGGCGCTTTGTCCACGTTTTTCTCATTATGGCCCACCCTCATCGGGTGCCTACGGCGTCCCCTGGCGTCTCTTCTGGGAAGCCCCCTCACCCCCGCCGCATGCTAATGGTGTTTTGATTTGCGACTTGCGGGGCACGGCTGTTGCTGCCGTCGTGTGTTATGGATGCCATCTGTATTCATGTGCTCACTGTTGATTCATGCCCCCCTGTCTCTCTGTTGATTCATGCCCCCCTGTCTCTCTGTTGATTCATGCCCCCCTGTCTCACTGTTGATTCATGCCCCCCTGTCTCTCTGTTTGTTTCTTCACCTGGCGTCTCTCTCTCTCTCTCTCTCTCTCTCTCTCTTTCCATTCTTCCCACTTTGTTCCCTTTGTCAGGCGGCAGAGTCACTATCCCCCTGGCCCACACCCCCCCCCTCCCCTGTCCCTCTGGCCTAAGCTCCCCCCCCCCCTGCACTCTGACATACCACCTCCTGTCCCCCTGGCCTACCCCTCCGCCTGATGTCTGGCGTGCCATCTCCTGGCCCCCTGGCCCTCCCCGCCCTGATCTCTGACATACCACCCCTGACCTACCCCCCCCCTAATGTATGACATACCACCCCCTATCGCCATGGCCTACCCCCTGATGTCTCCTGGCGTGCCGCCCCCCCCCTACCCTGTAGGGGCACCCCATAATGACAGAATGATGCGGGTACGGCGCAGATGTCGTAGTTCTGTTTGTCTTGCTTTAGTCTCGAGGTCTTATTTTAGATCATTTTGTCGTTTGTATGACAAGTCGCCGGTCTACCTGGTTGTAACTCTGGGTGCTGAGGCGACCTGTGCTGCCATCCGCCGGCGCCGGTAAAGGGTCTCCTCTACAATTGAGAACGTCTGGGATAGGCGGAGAGGACTAGAACCACACCTACCATCTCTGTTTCCACCTCACTCCCCATCCCACCTACCACCACACCTACCATCTCTGCTTCCACCTCACTCCCCATCCCACCTACCACCACACCTACTACCTCACATCCCATCCCACACCCCACCTCACATCCCACCGCACATCCCACCTCACATCCCACCTCACATCCCACCTCACATCCCACCTCACATCCCACCTCACATCCCACCTCACAACCCACCTCACAACCCACCTCACATCCCACCTCACAACCCACCTCACATCCCACCTCACATCCCACCTCACATCCCACCTCACATCCCACCTCACATCCCACCTCACATCCCACCTCACATCCCACCTCACATCCCACCTCACATCCCACCTCACAACCCACCTCACATCCCACCTCACATCCCACCTCACATCCCACCTCACAACCCACCGCACATCCCACCTCACATCCCACCTCACATCCCACCCCACATCCCACCTCACAACCCACCTCACAACCCACCTCACATCCCACCTCACAACCCACCTCACATCCCACCTCACATCCCACCTCACATCCCACCTCACATCCCACCTCACATCCCACCTCACATCCCACCTCACATCCCACCTCACATCCCACCTCACATCCCACCTCACAACCCACCTCACATCCCACCTCACATCCCACCTCACATCCCACCTCACAACCCACCGCACATCCCACCTCACATCCCACCTCACAACCCACCGCACATCCCACCTCACATCCCACCTCACACCCCACCTCACATCCCACCTCACACCCCACCTCACATCCCACCTCACATCCCACCTCACATCCCACCTCACATCCCACCTCACATCCCACCTCACATCCCACCTCACATCCCACCTCACATCCCACCTCACATCCCACCTCACACCCCACCTCACATCCCACCTCACATCCCACCTCACATCCCACCTCACATCCCACCTCACATCCCACCTCACATCCCACCTCACGTCCCACCTCACAACCCACCGCACATCCCACCTCACATCCCACCTCACATCCCACCTCACATCCCACCGCACATCCCACCTCACATCCCACCTCACATCCCACCTCACAACCCACCGCACATCCCACCTCACATCCCACCTCACATCCCACCTCACATCCCACCTCACATCCCACCTCACAACCCACCGCACGTCCCACCTCACATCCCACCGCACATCCCACCTCACATCCCACCTCACATCCCACCTCACATCCCACCTCACATCCCACCTCACATCCCACCTCACATCCCACCTCACATCCCACCTCACACCCCACCTCACATCCCACCTCACATCCCACCTCACATCCCACCTCACATCCCACCTCACACCCCACCTCACATCCCACCTCACATCCCACCTCACATCCCACCTCACATCCCACCTCACATCCCACCTCACATCCCACCTCACGTCCCACCTCACAACCCACCGCACATCCCACCTCACATCCCACCTCACATCCCACCTCACATCCCACCGCACATCCCACCTCACATCCCACCTCACATCCCACCTCACAACCCACCGCACATCCCACCTCACATCCCACCTCACATCCCACCTCACATCCCACCTCACATCCCACCTCACATCCCACCTCACAACCCACCGCACATCCCACCTCACATCCCACCGCACATCCCACCTCACATCCCACCTCACATCCCACCTCACATCCCACCTCACATCCCACCTCACATCCCACCTCACATCCCACCTCACATCCCACCTCACACCCCACCGCACATCCCACCTCACATCCCACCTCACATCCCACCTCACATCCCACCTCACAACCCACCGCACATCCCACCTCACATCCCACCGCACATCCCACCTCACATCCCACCTCACATCCCACCTCACATCCCACCTCACATCCCACCTCACATCCCACCTCACATCCCACCTCACATCCCACCTCACACCCCACCTCACAACCCACCTCACATCCCACCTCACATCCCACCTCACATCCCACCTCACAACCCACCGCACATCCCACCTCACATCCCACCTCACATCCCACCTCACAACCCACCTCACATCCCACCTCACATCCCACCGCACATCCCACCTCACATCCCACCTCACATCCCACCTCACAACCCACCGCACATCCCACCTCACATCCCACCTCACATCCCACCTCACATCCCACCTCACAACCCACCTCACATCCCACCTCACATCCCACCTCACATCCCACCTCACAACCCACCTCACATCCCACCTCACATCCCACCTCACATCCCACCTCACATCCCACCTCACATCCCACCTCACATCCCACCTCACATCCCACCTCACATCCCACCTCACACCCCACCTCACATCCCACCTCACATCCCACCGCACATCCCACCTCACATCCCACCTCACATCCCACCTCACATCCCACCGCACATCCCACCTCACATCCCACCTCACATCCCACCTCACATCCCACCTCACAACCCACCGCACATCCCACCTCACATCCCACCTCACATCCCACCTCACATCCCACCTCACATCCCACCTCACATCGCACCTCACATCGCACCTCACATCGCACCTCACACCCCACCTCACACCCCACCGCACATCCCACCTCACATCCCACCGCACATCCCACCTCACATCCCACCTCACATCCCACCGCACATCCCACCTCACATCCCACCTCACATCCCACCTCACAACCCACCTCACATCCCACCTCACATCCCACCGCACATCCCACCTCACATCCCACCTCACATCCCACCTCACATCCCACCTCACACCCCACCTCACATCCCACCTCACATCCCACCTCACATCCCACCTCACACCCCACCTCACATCCCACCTCACATCCCACCACACATCCCACCTCACATCCCACCGCACATCCCACCTCACATCCCACCTCACATCCCACCTCACATCCCACCTCACACCCCACCTCACATCCCACCTCACATCCCACCTCACATCCCACCTCACATCCCACCTCACAACCCACCGCACATCCCACCTCACATCCCACCTCACACCCCACCTCACATCCCACCTCACAACCCACCTCACATCCCACCTCACACCCCACCGCACATCCCACCTCACAACCCACCGCACATCCCACCTCACATCCCACCTCACACCCCACCTCACATCCCACCTCACACCCCACCTCACACCCCACCTCACATCCCACCTCACAACCCACCTCACATCCCACCTCACATCCCACCTCACATCCCACCTCACAACCCACCGCACATCCCACCTCACATCCCACCTCACAACCCACCGCACATCCCACCTCACATCCCACCTCACATCCCACCTCACATCCCACCTCACATCCCACCTCACATCCCACCTCACATCCCACCTCACATCCCACCTCACATCCCACCTCACACCCCACCTCACACCCCACCGCACATCCCACCTCACATCCCACCTCACAACCCACCACACATCCCACCTCACATCCCACCTCACATCCCACCTCACATCCCACCTCACATCCCACCTCACATCCCACCTCACATCCCACCTCACATCCCACCTCACATCCCACCTCACATCCCACCTCACATCCCACCTCACATCCCACCTCACACCCCACCTCACATCCCACCTCACATCCCACCTCACATCCCACCTCACATCCCACCGCACATCCCACCTCACATCCCACCTCACATCCCACCTCACATCCCACCTCACATCCCACCTCACATCCCACCTCACATCCACCGCACATCCCACCTCACATCCCACCTCACATCCCACCTCACATCCCACCTCACATCCCACCTCACATCCCACCTCACATCCCACCTCACATCCCACCTCACATCCCACCGCACATCCCACCTCACATCCAACCTCACATCCCACCTCACATCCCACCTCACATCCCACCTCACATCCCACCTCACATCCCACCTCACATCCACCTCACATCCCACCTCACATCCCACCTCACATCCCACCTCACATCCCACCTCACACCCCACCTCACATCCCACCTCACATCCCACCTCACATCCCACCTCACATCCCACCGCACATCCCACCTCACATCCCACCTCACATCCCACCTCACATCCCACCTCACATCCACCTCACATCCCACCTCACATCCCACCGCACATCCCACCTCACATCCCACCTCACATCCCACCTCACATCCCACCTCACATCCCACCTCACATCCCACCTCACATCCCACCTCACATCCCACCTCACATCCCACCGCACATCCCACCTCACATCCCACCTCACATCCCACCTCACATCCCACCTCACATCCACCTCACATCCCACCTCACATCCCACTCACACCCCACCCCGCTTACCACGCCTAAGGTCAGATTAGTTTCAAGGTAAGATTAGTCTCAAGGTCAGATAAGTGTCAAGGTCAGATTAGTCTTAAGATCGAATTAGTCTCAAGGTCAGATTAGACTCAAAGGTCAGTCGCTGTCTAGAGGTCAACCGAAAGGTCGCGGCGGCTGGGTCGCCCCACTGCTCGGGACAGACTTGTTTGCACAGTAAATATATCCCCTCTATTGTGGAGGGCCGGGGTCACCACCCTCGCCCTCCGCCGAGACGTGGCCCGCCCCTCCCCTGCGCCCCTCCCCTTCGCCCCTCCACTTTGCCCCTCCCCTTCGGCCCCCCCCCCGTCCCCGCTTTACGT
>CAXHSH010000822.1:0-10193 GCA_964019135.1 Arenicola marina
GTCCATATGCACTTTCACTACTACATGGGTAGAGGATCTAAAATTGGGCCCCTCGAATTAGCGCTTGGCTTGTTATTTTAACGTTTATGTAGTACATTAAAAGAAACTTGAATGGGCGTGTATAACGCTACTACTGGTATCCATGCATCTCATCTCGCCTGCTTTTGGGTTGTACCCACCACCCCTGGGTTGGACCCACCCCCACGCCACCCCATCCCTTCATGCCCTAGCTGCACCAGAACCCCGTTCTCAGCCCCGCCGCGCGATTACTAAGCTCGTAAGGCTGCGTTTGCGATCACATATTGGCGACGCTTTCTCCCCGGAATAGACTTTGTTCCTGGTCGTTTCGCTGGGGGGACCCTGGGGTAACCAGGGTAACGGCGCAGCTACCCTGGATGCACCGCGGCGTCATTGTGTGAGGGCATCTCCCCCCCCCCCACCCACGCACCCCCCCCCACCACCTGTGATACCCCCGCACCGACCCCCCCCCCCCATCCCCCCTCAGCCCTGTCCTCTATTTAACCCCCGGGCACGCGCGCTGCGTGTACGCGCATTGAGCGCCCCTGTCGCGTGCGGGCGCGCGCGACTCGCACTTGGCGCACACGATCCAGGGTAGCGGCGCGTTTCCTCTCACACCCCACCCCCTCCCGCACCCCCCTTCTAACACACACACTCACACACGCGCGCACCTCGGGGGTCAGGGGGGTGGCGGGGGGGGGGTGCTTTCGTGCGAGGCTACGGTATGTGAAGAGAAAAGGCCGTTTAAGGTGAAAGGATCTGTATATGGTTGGGGTGCGAGGAGGAAATGGTGGGGGGGGGGGAGTGTGACGGTGAGAGTGGAGTGCTGGGTTGGAGTCGGGGTAAGGGTGGGGGTGGGGTGGGGGTGGGGGGAGCGAGGGTAGAGGGTAGAGGGTGAGAACCAGGATAATGGGTTGGTAATAATAATACGAAGGCTTATTGGATGCAGAAACAGTACCATGGGCCGTACGGGTGGGTGATGGAGGAGGGTGGGGAATGATGTAACGGGGGCAGTGGGGGTGGGGGGTGGGGGGGTGAGGCGTGATGGTGTATGTGGTGTACATGCCATACACAGTCGCGGGGTGGGAGGCTGGCGGGATGGGGAGCAGGGGTGGGAGGCTGGCGGGATGGGGAGCAGGGGTGGGAGGCTGGCGGGATGGGGAGCAGGGGTGGGAGGCTGGCGAGATGGGGAGCAGGGGTGGGAGGCTGGCGGGATGGGGAGCAGGGGTGGGAGGCTGGCGGGATGGGGAGCAGGGGTGGGAGGCTGGCGGGATGGGGAGCAGGGGTGGGAGGCTGGCGGGATGGGGAGCAGGGGTACCTTGCCTTGGCTGTACGTACAGAGGACACATGGCTGGCAGCGGAGAGCCGCATTTTTGCCGAAGCCAATCGCGTCGTGATGACCTGGATGAGGTGAACAACCCGACAAGCAAGCGGGGGGAAGGGGACTGGGGAAGGGGGCGGGCAAGGGAAGAGGGAGGGGCAGGGGGAGGGAAGGGGGCTGGGTAAGGGGACTGGGGAAGAGGGAGGGGCAGGCGGATGGAAGAGGGAGGGGCAGGCGGAGGGAAGAGGGAGGGGCAGGCGGAGGGAAGGGGGCTGGGTAAGGGGACTGGGGAAGAGGGAGGGGCAGGCGGAGGGAAGAGGGAGGGGCAGGCGGAGGGAAGAGGGAGGGGAAGGCGGAGGGAAGGGGGCTGGGTAAGGGGACTGGGGAAGAGGGAGGGGCAGGCGGAGGGAAGGGGGCTGGGTAAGGGGACTGGGGAAGAGAGAGGGGCAGGCGGAGGGAAGAGGGAGGGGCAGGCGGAGGGAAGGGGGCTGGGTAAGGGGACTGGGGAAGAGAGAGGGGCAGGCGGTGGGAAGAGGGAGGGGCAGGCGGAGGGAAGAGGGAGGGGCAGGCGGAGGGAAGGGGGCTGGGTAAGGGGACTGGGGAAGAGGGAAGGGCAGGCGGAGGGAAGAGGGAGGGGCAGGCGGAGGGAAGGGGGCTGGGTAAGGGGACTGGGGAAGAGAGAGGGGCAGGCGGAGGGAAGAGGGAGGGGCAGGCGGAGGGAAGGGGGCTGGGTAAGGGGACTGGGGAAGAGGGAGGGGCAGGCGGATGGAAGAGGGAGGGGCAGGCGGAGGGAAGAGGGAGGGGCAGGCAGAGGGAAGGGGGCTGGGTAAGGGGACTGGGGAAGAGGGAGGGGCAGGCGGAGGGAAGGGGGCTGGGTAAGGGGACTGGGGAAGAGGGAAGGGCAGGCGGAGGGAAGAGGGAGGGGCAGGCGGAGGGAAGGGGGCTGGGTAAGGGGACTGGGGAAGAGGGAAGGGCAGGCGGAGGGAAGGGGGCTGGGCCTCACCTGAGCCCCCCGCCCCCTCATTGTAGACGTATACGGGTAGGGCATGCCCTCACCCTCCAGTTCTGGAAGCTGGCATTGGCGGATCCACGATTTAATAAACAGGGGTGAAGCGGTATCTGATTGAGAATCCGTATTACAGTGGTATCATGAATCCGTACTATAGTGGGTCTGAGAATTTGACCTTACGCCAACCATGCGATGTCGCCATCTTACGGCTGCATTTGAAGACAACACTCAATCTCGTGCAGAGAGAGAGGGGGTGAAGTGGCCACGATGACGTAACATCCTGTCAAATGCGGGGCAACGATGCTTATTATTAAACTCGAAATGCGCCATTTTGACCCTTTCTTGTAGGGAGATCGATGCCATTTTGCAACGGAAAATATTTCGCGAACGGTGGGTGGGGCCGCAGGGGGGGGGGGGGGGGGAGGGCACGTGCGCCCCCCTCACCCACCTTTGGATACATGCCTGTCTGGCGTTCGAGCCAGATATGCCTCACCTCCACCCCCTCTTACCCCCCACTGAAGGCCTCACCGCCTACTCTCATCCATGTTTCTTAATACGGGCGTCGGCGTTGTCGTCGCACTAACGAGAAGTGCAAACGAACAGACGTCAGTCTTCTGAGAGTGGAAACCTGGGAGAGCAGGCGGTAGCTTGAAGGGTGACTCACCGGGAGATTGGGGGGGGGGTGCGGATATAGGAAGGGGGGGTAGTGGTGGGAGTGATGTGTGGTGGGGGAGGGGTGCTAGGGGTCAGTGGTCAATGGGGTTAACAAGTGTCCGACTTCCACCAGCCAACAACAACCCCACAGGTGGTTGCCCTGAATACTGGGTACGTGTGTCGGGGAGAGGGGGGAGATTGGGGGAGGGGGGGGGTAACCGCGTGGAGCCCCCCCCCCCCTTACCCCCTACCCGCCCTCCCCCCAACCAATAGCCGTGCATGGCAACTAGCACTTTAAGCCCGTATCTCGGGCAATGGTCAACACGAACCAACTGCAACTGCCATCCTGATATGCCTGTAGACCCAGCCTGCACCCCAGTCCCCACCCCTACCCACACCCCTCACCGCTATACCCACTCCCCACCCCCCCCCCCCCTCCCACCCCAAGTTCGTGTCATCTGTTTTATGTACAAAGATTGTACAGAATCGTTGACCCCCCTAATTAAGACCGGTTGGTGCAGAATTATGGCCACGGACCATGTCCTCGCGTGTGACATACTATCTCAGCTTGAGACTCCGTATTATAGTGAGTATAATGAATCAGTATTGTAGTGTTATCATGAGTGCGCAGTCTGAGAATCTGGCCATACACCTGCCAAGCGATATCCCCATAGGTTGACAACAGTGTGTTTGTTGGGAGACCCAGGCTGTATGCCTCGCTAATCTCTATTCGTCATCTACTTATGAATAACTGCCTAGAAGAAAACAAACCGATTTGACACATATAGAAAGTATAAAAGAACCTTGACAACAGAACCGTATATATTTGCTATTAAGGAAAGCTATCTTCGAAAACTCCTGGCCCAATTTCGATGTTCCACACACCCACTAAACATAGAGAAAGGCAGACATTTAGGAATCCCAAGGGAAAAAAACTGTGTATGTATTGTAAAAATAATGGTGAAAGTGTTACAGAAGATGAGATACACTTAATCTGTTTTTGCCTTTTGGGTCTGAAAGGGAACGGGGGAGGCACGTGTCCCCTGTGCCCCCCACCCCTGGCCAGGGGGCACAGCACTTGACAAGGAGGGGGGGGGGGGCACAGATATATTATAGGGTCTGAAAGTGTGGGGAGGGGGGGGTGCATGTGCCCCATGTGCCCCTCATCCCTGGCCAGGGGGCAAACAATTGTGAAACGGGCGGGGGGGGGGCACAGATATATCTTAGCGTCTGAAAAGGGGGGCCCCCTGTGCCCACCCCCCTGGACACGCCCATATAAAGGATATAGATTCAGGGGCGGACCCATGCACAATTAAAGATGACGAATCGTGAGTGATATATAGATACGTAATCAACTAAACAAAAGGGCCGGATTCAAACTGCTGTTGCCAAGATAAGTCATCTAGATAAAGGAAATAGTCGTGTGAATGTGGCGCCGAAGTCTTCAAGATTAAAGTCTTAAAAAAGAGTGCAGCATATATTGCCTCGAGTGATCCAATATGGACCATCCGTTCTCGAACTTAATCCTGACACGAAGGTGGTAATGTGCTAGCATTTTTTTTTTGGTCCGAAATATTCCACTAGCCAAGCGCTCGCATGTACTGAACAGCTTGTATTAATTTACGGGTATTGTGTCACCTCAAAGGAAACAACTTCACACGGATCATGTACTACCCCCCCCCCCCTTCACCGCCCCCCCCCCCCTCCATACCCGTCCCAGCGGCCCGCAAATTGTACTCCCTTGTCATGTGGCAGAGCTGTAAAGCCGCCTAGTCGACCTCGCCGCCGTTGCATTCTCTAAACCAGGGGGCGCTATGCTGCCGGGCACCCCCTGCCCATCTGTCTTTCTTAAGGGGTCACCCAAGGGCGGTTCCCAGGACCTTGTGACCGATGGGGAAGTCGTTGAGACCTTGGCCAGCGGCTCGGGATGGAAATCGGAGTTGGCCTCACAGAGTGGTATAGCCTCTCTACCGACCGGCTTTCCGTCGTATGGAATGGTCTCATACGAGATTTCCTGGCTAATTCTCCCATGAATCTCCCCCTGTTCATGGTGTGATGCTGAATCCCTGCCAGTCAGGGAACGAGCCTGCCAGCCTGCCAGTCAGGGAGCGAGCATACCCGCGAGGCAGCCAGCCAGTCACTGAGCCAGCCAGCCAGCATGCCAGCCAGTCATGGAGCCAGCCTGTCAGTCAGCCAGACAGTCCGGGAGCCAGTCAGGGAGCCAGCCATTCAGTCAGAAAACCAGCCAGCCAGTCTGTCAGGGACCAGCCTGCCAACCAGCCAGTCAGGAAGCCAGCCAGCCAGCCAGCCAGCCAGTGAGCCAGCCTGCCAGCCAATCAGTTAAGGAGCCAGCCTGCTAGCCAATCAGTCAGGGAGCCAGCCTGCCAGCCAATCAGTCAGTCAGGGAGCCAGTCTGCCAGCGAGCCATTCGGGGGGCCAGCCAGACTGCCAGCCAGTCAGGGAGCCAGCCTACCAGCCAGTCTGCCAGCCAGCCAATCAGTCAGGCAGCCAGCATGCCAGCCAGCCAGCCGATTACATAATGCTGGCTGCCTCATTACTCCGCCATCAACAGAACCCACGAAATCGTTTCGGATATTTTGCAGAATGGGTCGTTATGTCAGCTTCGGGGGCCTCCATGGTGTAGTGGTTAGGGCACTAGGCCGCAGACCAGTAGGTACTGGGTTCGCATCTGGGCCTGTATGGGCGCCTATAGTCTGGGGCATGTTTCACCCATTCCGCCTTCATCGTCCCGAGTAATTCCTTGACCCAGTTTAGCCCTTGGGCGTACAAAAGCGGCTTATAACACATTTCACAATCCTTTAAGATGCCACGTTAATTTTTTTCCAATCGGTCCGTCATCTTGTCAATCAAAAGCCATATGCGGACTAAATAAACATGTCCTCTACGACTGCCGTGACCACTGTATGCCGTACGTGTTTGGCCGACAGCGACAGGTGACCTATTCAGGCGCAGGGTAATGGCCGACTGGCGCGCCGGGGTCGTCCAGAAACCTGCCAATCGAGGTGTCGCCGCTTTCCCAGGAAACTGGCATTAATGTGGCCGGAAAGAAGGACAGCGAATCCGCCAGGAAATAGAGGAAATAAAACCTGGAAGGAGACCAGAATTACATCAACATGACAAATGTACCACTGGCCGCGTAGTCATGGCATCTTATAAGGTACATGTCTTTATATTGGGTCTTTCGTTCGCATTCTACACGACCTCGCAAGGTCTCCATTGCCATAGGATGTATGTGGTTTTGACGTATTTTCGGCCAATCAAATGGTTGCGAAGCCCCGCATCGTTACTATGGCGACGGTCCATATTTTGCACGTCAATGTTTTCGAATTGGTCACCTCTCTTCTGTATCTGTCCATCCGAACTGATTTTAATGCTGGGCTGGCTGTAGCCCCATGTGACGTTGTTGGGAAACAACGCCACATGTCCAGTCTATCAAATCCTGTACGGCATTTTACAAACACGCGTGGCGAGAAGCGGTGCTGATGGCGAGAACTTTTTGGGGTATGGCAATAGTTTCTAAAAGTATGCATCTTACAACTTATCTTGTTATTTTGGTTGAAGTCTCCGTGATTACGACGATATCGTCTGTTGATTTTTCGAAGCAGCGGACAACTCAGTTTTGTCCGCCGCCTTGCCCACCCAGTGGAGAAACTGCGCATGCGTGCATGTCGTTAAAACCGCACCATTCGCTTGGTGGCGCTTCATACACGCAGCCATTGACACGCAATAAGCGAAACGCCACCTGGCGAAAGCCGCTGGTGAAGAATGACCAAACACGAAATGCCGCGGTAAACAACAAGAAAGTCTCATTTCAACCGACTTGATAGTAATGCGATACTTTGTGAGTTCATATGCATGTGGGTTTTGTGGTAAATATGAAGTTTAGGTATCAGAGTACAAAATTACCAGGGTTTGATGGATCGTGTGGTTAACAACACTTAGTCGCCCACAAAAGCTAATCTTACACCCTCATTTTGTACATGAGGACATGAGACTGTTGTGTGTAGCAACAACTGTCTCATATGGGACTAGGCTGGCTGGTACCCTAGTGATCGTGACTGGTCTGTACTGCATCAGTCCATCTCAGGTTTTACAAAAAAAAGAGGGTGTAGGTGGGTGGGTGGGGGGGTTGGGTGGTGGGTGGCTGGGGTTGGTGAGTTGGTGGGTGGTGGTGGTGTGGCTGGGGGGGGGTGGTTGGAGGTGGTGGTTGGATTGGGGGGTGGGTGGGGGTGGTGGGTTTGGTTTGGGTGGTCGGTGGGTGGTGGGGGGGGGGTCGTGCGAACGCCCCTCCTGCGTGGCGATGACATTGCGAATCTTCAAGGTCATGGCCTATATATCTATATATATATATACAGATATATATATACCCTCTCAGACCATACCCTACATACCAGCTAGTGACCTCGTGATCTGTGGACGATGACAGGGATTCACTTTAACCCCTCCTGGCCATGTGTCTCTTCGCTTACAGGCGGCTTAAATGGCATAAGGCCGTGTTTTGCCGGCCCTCGACGGAGATATATCCCCGACCATCACGGCGGTGGAGAACAAGGCCAGGATGTTTATTCGCGGACACTGGCCAATCAGATTAGCCCAATACAGGCTTACCTGGAAAGCGTTGGTAATCGACAAGACTTTTGAACCAGCACGTGCCTCCGTCATGACGTGGGGTTGGTTTCCACGGCGACGGTAATCAGGCGGCCAGTATTGGGATATATTGGGACCTGGGTTCAAGGCGTGGGAGCCGTGGTATTTATTGTCAGGGTATTTATATTGACACTTAACATGTCAAATGTTCGCCAAAATTTTTTTATAGAATCCAGTAGACCCGACACATGAAGCCAGCTTTGCTTCTGTTGATCATGATCAGTGGCGGATCCATGGGGGGAGTGGGGGCACAGGGGGCACGTGCTCCCCCTTTTGCTGAATATTGTATAAAAATAACATTTCGCGCCCCAGCTGTTCTAAATCCTGAATCCGCCACTGATGTTTGCCCATAGCGACACCTTCTTCACCACCCCGATGTCACCCCACCCCTCCCCCTCACACCCCCACCCACTTCCTCCCTCTCGCCCACACACGCACCGAGTCACCATCCAAGAGTGGCTTACCAGAGACAGTCTCAGATGACCTGAAAACATCGTTAACCTTCTCCACAAGCCCCAGCGCCCAGCTTCAAAGTTCGCCTCCGGCAAGAAAGTGGAGACCAAACATGGCCGTAGCAGCGGCTTCCGCGTGGGCCGGCTGTGGGATCGATGTCGGATGGGAGAGGGGGGGGGGGCGACTGATGTGTGTTTGTGGGGTGGGGGGGGGGGTGTTTTTGTGTAGGCGAGGGAGAGGGATGTGTGTTTGTAGAGGGGGAGGGATGTGTGTTTGTAGAGGGGGAGGGATGTGTTTTTGTAGAGGGAGAGGGATGTGCGTTTGTGGCGGAAGGGCGGGGTGTGCGTTTGTGGGGGCGAGGGAGAGGGATGTGTGTGTGTGGGAGGGAGGGATGTGTTTTTGTGTAGGCGAGGGAGAGGGATGTGTGTCTGTAGAGGAGGAGAGATGTGATTTTGTGGGGGAGAGGGGTGTGTGTTTGTGGGGGAGAGGGATGTGTGTTTGTGGGGGCAAGGGAGAGGGATGTGTTTTTTCGTGGGGGGAGGGGGTACTCTTGGTTGGGATAGGGGTCCGGTGGCGTCTCGCAGCCTGTCTTACCCTGCAAGGCACATCCTGAGATGGCTACCCTTTAGTTTGCTTATGAATAACCAGCGGAATTGTACATTACAATTTCCCCAGACAGGCGTGGGCGGGTGTAAATCTCCGCTAGACGTCGCTCGGGTGGTGGATGTGGATGTGAATGTGTTCTGGGCTGGATGGCAAGGGTGCGTGGGGGTAGGGAATGGGCAGCGAGGGAATGAGTGGCGGGGGGTGGATGGGGCATTGGATGGGTGACCAGAGCCATGTAATAATGAGAAACAAAGGCCATTCGCCCGTCTCATCAATATTATATGTGTAGGGAGCCCTCTAGCGAGAGACAGCGCCATCCGGAAGAAACGAGAACCCAGGGCTGTTATCATGTTACCCTGTACAGCGCCGCTCGCACTGGTGGGCGGCCTCAACGCCACTCTTTGTCATATTCTCAGGTTCACAATTATACATATATATATCTCACAAATATATTTAGGTTTTCCTGCATATACACATAAATATATACCCCAGGGGCGGATCGAGGAATTTATAAAAGGGGGAGGGGGGGGGGGAGGGGGGTCAAACTTGCGGAGGGGCTCTGAACAAAATTGCGACCGGGGGATTCACCATTTATTTTGAAGACCGGGGGGCGGTGGGTCCACGCCGCCTCAGATAGCGTTCTTCTTCAAAAACAGAGGGGGGGGGGGGGGGGGAGTCCATGCCTCAGATGGCTTAAATTTTTCATTAAAAAACAACATTAATCCTTTAAAACAACGGGGTGGGGGTCCGGACTCCTTGGACTCCCTGGACCCCCCCCCAAGCTGGATCCGCCTTTGTACCCCTAGATATGAAGTAATTATCAATTGAATCTCTCCCATGAGGGACCAACATTACCGTAGCGCTAGGGATCTCACGCTCTGAGTACAGACCATTCCGGTACCACATTCATCAGCTTTCCCCATAAACACATTGTCGGGTTAAGAAAGCATTGCCCCTTAAAATTCTGCTGTTTTTGCCCTCCTCCCCTGAGCCCACGCTGGAGGTTGGGCTGTCAGCTCGTGGCTTCCCGCTTTAGGCTTTAGTTGTCCTAATCTGTATGCCGTTCTGTCGTAAAGAATAAAACCGAGGTTCTGATCTGGAGAGGCTGTCGACGTGGAGAAAACGGCGTTTTCCTTTCATTCTATGCTTGTTCTATGCTTGCTCTAGACTGGTTCTGTGTTTGCTCTAGGCTTATTCTAAGCTTTTTCTGGCTTATTCTAGGCTTGCTCAGGGCTTGTTTGATGCCCTTTCTTGGCTTATTCTAGGCTTGCTCTAGGTTTGTTCTAGGCTTGTTCTAGGCATGTTCTATGCTTTTTCTAGGCTTGCTAGAAGCTGGTTCTGGGCTTATGTTAGGTTTGTCCTAGTTTTTGTGCTGGGCTTGTTGTAGGCTTGTGCGAGGATTACTCTAGGTTTCTGGGCTACGACTATCGTAAGGTATGACTGTCGTAAGGTATGACTATCGTA
>CAXHSH010000823.1:0-15697 GCA_964019135.1 Arenicola marina
CGCGTCGAGCGATTGGCGGAGGGGATGGAAAGGTGGGGATGAGATGGGATAGAGAACGGGGACGGAGGGGGGCTGCAGGGGGGCGGGAGGGGGTGGGAGATTATGTCAAGGTGTTTGCATGCAGCCGTTAACATACAGTGTTTATTCGCCACTGATTTCGGTCTCCATGTGAGTCACAATAGATCGCGACATCGGGACAGGTAAAGAAAGAGAGGAGCCATGGGGAACATGGGATTTTAACATTGCACAAACATGGGACATTTGCACATGTGGGATTGGAATCACGCACCTGCCGCTGGGACTGGCCTGGACTCACCAAAAATAAACGGTAGTTTCACGTTGTGAAGTAGCCGGAAATCTTGTATCAACCATCAATTTACATATTGAAATAGATCTGACTTTATTTGCTATTTAGTTTTGGATATTTTAATTGCGATCACTTTTGGTTGCGACCCTAGATTTGTTTGTAAACGATTCTCCAACGTTAATTTAATCAGGTTAGCCTGCAAACGGTAATTTGTAAACGAAAAATAAACGTTAGTTTAACGTTGTACAGTTGCTGGAAACCACATAACCATTCGTTTGCCGTGCCGTTGTGTCCTTACACCGTTTAATGGTTTGCCCTGCCGTGGGGTGCTTACACTGTGTAATTGTTTGCCCTGCCGTGGGGTGCTTACACTGTGTAATTGTTTGCCCTGCCGTGGGGTGCTTACGCTGTGTAATTGTTTGCCCTGCCGTGGGGTGCTTACACTGTGTAATTGTTTGCCCTGCCGTGGGGTGCTTACACTGTGTAATTGTTTGCCCTGCCGTGGGGGGCTTAGACCGTGTACTTGTTTGCCCTGCCGTGGGGTGCTTACACTGTGTAATTGTTTGCCCTGCCGTGGGGGGCTTAGACCGTGTAATTGTTTGCCCTGCCGTGGGGGGCTTAGACCGTGTAATTGTTTGCCGTGCCGTGGGGTGCTTACGCTGTGTAATTGTTTGCCGTGCCGTGGGGTGCTTACGCTGTGTAATTGTTTGCCCTGCCGTGGGTTGCTGACACCGTGTAATTGTTTGCCCTGCCGTGGGGTGCTTACGCTGTGTAATTGTTTGCCGTGCCGTGGGGTGCTTACGCTGTGTAATTGTTTGCCCTGCCGTGGGTTGCTGACACCGTGTAATTGTTTGCCCTGCCGTGGGGTGCTTACGCTGTGTAATTGTTTGCCCTGCCGTGGGGTGCTTACACTGTGTAATTGTTTGCCCTGCCGTGGGGTGCTTACACTGTGTAATTGTTTGCCCTGCCGTGGGGGGCTTAGACCGTGTACTTGTTTGCCCTGCCGTGGGGTGCTTACACTGTGTAATTGTTTGCCCTGCCGTGGGGGGCTTAGACCGTGTAATTGTTTGCCCTGCCGTGGGGGGCTTAGACCGTGTAATTGTTTGCCCTGCCGTGGGGTGCTTACGCTGTGTAATTGTTTGCCGTGCCGTGGGGTGCTTACGCTGTGTAATTGTTTGCCGTGCCGTGGGGTGCTTACGCTGTGTAATTGTTTGCCGTGCCGTGGGGTGCTTACGCTGTGTAATTGTTTGCCCTGCCGTGGGGTGCTTACACTGTGTAATTGTTTGCCGTGCCGTGGGTTGCTGACACCGTGTAATTGTTTGCCGTGCCGTGGGGTGCTTACGCTGTGTAATTGTTTGCCCTGCCGTGGGGTGCTTACACTGTGTAATTGTTTGCCGTGCCGTGGGGTGCTTACGCTGTGTAATTGTTTGCCCTGCCGTGGGGTGCTTACACTGTGTAATTGTTTGCCGTGCCGTGGGTTGCTGACACCGTGTAATTGTTTGCCCTGCCGTGGGGTGCTTACGCTGTGTAATTGTTTGCCCTGCCGTGGGGTGCTTACACTGTGTAATTGTTTGCCGTGCCGTGGGTTGCTGACACCGTGTAATTGTTTGCCGTGCCGTGGGGTGCTTACGCTGTGTAATTGTTTGCCGTGCCGTGGGGTGCTTACGCTGTGTAATTGTTTGCCGTGCCGTGGGTTGCTGACACCGTGTAATTGTTTGCCGTGCCGTGGGGGGCTTAGACCGTGTAATTGTTTGCCCTGCCGTGGGGTGCTTACACTGTGTAATTGTTTGCCCTGCCGTGGGTTGCTGACACCGTGTAATTGTTTGCCGTGCCGTGGGGGGCTTAGACCGTGTAATTGTTTGCCCTGCCGTGGGGGGCTTAGACCGTGTAATTGTTTGCCGTGCCGTGGGGTGCTTACGCTGTGTAATTGTTTGCCGTGCCGTGGGGTGCTTACGCTGTGTAATTGTTTGCCGTGCCGTGGGGTGCTTACGCTGTGTAATTGTTTGCCCTGCCGTGGGTTGCTGACACCGTGTAATTGTTTGCCGTGCCGTAGGGTGCTTACGCTGTGTAATTGTTTGCCGTGCCGTGGGGTGCTTACGCTGTGTAATTGTTTGCCCTGCCGTGGGTTGCTGACACCGTGTAATTGTTTGCCGTGCCGTGGGGTGCTTACACTGTGTAATTGTTTGCCCTGCCGTGGGTTGCTGACACCGTGTAATTGTTTGCCGTGCCGTGGGGTGCTTACACTGTGTAATTGTTTGCCCTGCCGTGGGATGCTTACACCGTGTAATTGTTTGCCCTGCCGTGGGGTGCTTACACTGCGTAATTGTTTGCCCTGCCGTGGGGTGCTTACACTGTGTAATTGTTTGCCCTGCCGTGGGATGCTGACACCGTGTAATTGTTTGCCGTGCCGTGGGGTGCTTACACTGTGTAATTGTTTGCCCTGCCGTGGGTTGCTGACACCGTGTAATTGTTTGCCGTGCCGTGGGGTGCTTACACTGTGTAATTGTTTGCCCTGCCGTGGGGTGCTTACACTGCGTAATTGTTTGCCCTGCCGTGGGTTGCTGACACCGTGTAATTGTTTGCCCTGCCGTGGGGTGGTTACACTGTGTAATTGTTTGCCCTGCCGTGGGTTGCTGACACTGTGTAATTGTTTGCCCTGCCGTGGGGTGGTTACACTGCGTAATTGTTTGCCCTGCCGTGGGTTGCTGACACCGTGTAATTGTTTGCCCTGCCGTGGGGTGGTTACACTGCGTAATTGTTTGCCCTGCCGTGGGTTGCTGACACCGTGTAATTGTTTGCCCTGCCGTGGGGTGGTTACACTGTGTAATTTTTTGCCCTGCCGTGGGTTGCTGACACCGTGTAATTGTTTGCCGTGCCGTGGGGTGCTTACACTGCGTAATTGTTTGCCCTGTCGTGGGTTGCTGACACCGTGTAATTGTTTGCCCTGCCGTGGGATGCTTACACCGTGTAATTGTTTGCCCTGCCGTGGGGTGCTTACACTGCGTAATTGTTTGCCCTGCCGTGGGTTGCTGACACCGTGTAATTGTTTGCCCTGCCGTGGGGTGGTTACACTGTGTAATTGTTTGCCCTGCCGTGGGGTGCTTACATTGTGTAATTGTTTGCCCTGTCGTGGGGTGCTTACACTGTGTAATTGTTTGCCCTGCCGTGGGTTGGTGACACCGTGTAATTGTTTGCCCTGCCATGGGATGCTTACACTGTGTAATTGTTTGCCCTGCCGTGGGGCGCTTACATTGTGTAATTGTTTGCCCTGCCGTGGGGTGCTTACATTGTGTAATTGTGTGCCCTGTCGTGGGGTGCTTACACCGTGTAATGGCTTGTCCTGCCGTGAGTTACTTACACTGTGTAATTGCATTTTGGTGGAGTGCTTACACCATGTAATTGTTTTTCCTTCCGTGGGGTACTCACACCGTTTAATGGTTTGACCTGCCGTGGGGTACTTATGCCGTTTAATGGTTTGTCCTGCCGTGGGGTACTTATGACGTTTAATGGTTTGCCCTGTCGTGGAGTACTTATACCGTTTAATGGTTTGCCCTGCCGTGGGGTATTTATACCGTTTAATAGTTTGCCCTGCCGTGGGGTACTTATACCGTTTAATGGTTTGTCCTGCCGTGTGGTACTTATGCCGTTTAATGGTTTGTCCTGCCGTGGGGTACTTATGACGTTTAATGGTTTGCCCTGTCGTGGAGTACTTATACCGTTTAATGGTTTGCCCTGCCGTGGGGTACTTATACCGTTTAATAGTTTGCCCTGTCGTGGAGTACTTATACCGTTTAATGGTTTGCCCTGCCGTGTGGTACTTATGCCGTTTAATGGTTTGTCCTGCCGTGGGGTACTTATACCGTTTAACGGTTGGCCCTGCCGTGGGGTACTTATACCGTTTAATGGTTTGCCCTGCCGTGGGGTACTTATGACGTTTAATGGTTTGCCCTGTCGTGGGGTACTTATACCGTTTAACGGTTTGCCCTGCCGTGGGGTACTTATACCGTTTAATGGTTTGCCCTGCCGTGGGGTACTTATACCGTTTAATGGTTTGCCCTGTCGTGGGGTACTTATACCGTTTAACGGTTTGCCCTGCCGTGGGGTACTTATACCGTTTAATGGTTTGCCCTGCCGTGGGGTACTTATACCGTTTAATGGTTTGTCCTGCCGTGTGGTACTTATACCGTTTAACGGTTGGCCCTGCCGTGGGGTACTTATACCGTTTAATGGTTTGACCTGCCGTGGGGTACTTATACCGTTTAATGGTTTGCCCTGCCGTGGGGTACTTATACCGTTTAACGGTTTGCCCTGTCGTGGGGTACTTATACCGTTTAATGGTTTGCCCTGCCGTGGGGTAGTTATACCGTTTAATGGTTTGTCCTGCCGTGTGGTACTTTTACCGTTTAATGGTTTGCCCTGCCGTGGGGTACTTTTACCGTTTAACGGTTTGCCCTGTCGTGGGGTACTTATACCGTTTAATGGTTTGTCCTGCCGTGGGGTACTTATACCGTTTAATGGTTTGCCCTGCCGTGGGGTACTTATACCGTTTAACGGTTGGCCCTGCCGTGGGGTACTTATACCGTTTAATGGTTTGACCTGCCATGGGGTACTTATACCGTTTGATGGTTTGCCCTGCCGTGGGATACTTATACCGTTTGATGGTTTGCCCTGCCGTGGGGTACTTAGACCGTTTGATGGTTTGTCCCGCCATGGTGTACTTATACCGTTTAATGGTTTGTCCTGCCATGGGGTATTTATACCGTTTAATGGTTTGTCCTGCCGTGGGGTACTTATACCGTTTAATGGTTTGTCCTGCCGTGGGGTACTTACTTCGTTCTAGGGTTTGTTCTGCCGTGGATGTCCCGCCACAAAGCTTGAAGCCAGTTGGATCTGGAGATTGAATTCCCCACTAATGACGGTCATGTAAATATGGCATATATAGAGAAGCTGGCAGAAAGGGGCATTAATATCTGAAGTATCTAAGAAAATGCCTCATCATACGGATGAGGCCAATGGCAAGAGCCAAATGATAAAATTATTAATACAAATCTGTGAATCGGTGACACCATTATGCTCCCCACGAATTGGTTTAGACACGTGTAAGGCACCCGTGTCTTATTCGTTCATCATATGGTCGCTGGAACGTGATCCATTTTCCAGGTGGCAAAAAGTGGCTCTATTTCTGACGTCCCCATCCGGCTCATCCTATTATAGTCATGACACTACGGTCTGCGAGCGGCAAAACTGTATGAGAGATGGACAAGAGGGAGGGAGAGAGAGAAAAAGATACAGAGAGAGGGAGAGGGAGAGAGCGAGAGAGGAGGGGCGGGGGGGAGGGGGGGGGGAGGGTGAGAGAGAGCGATAGAGAGGGAGAGTCACTAATTGCAAGAACGTGGGCATAAGGGGGCTAAATACTGAGAGGGATAATGGCGGAAAGGCGAGCAGGGAGAGGGCAGGAGGCGGACGAGAACGCAAGGGCATGGCGGGGAGGGGTGAGGGAGTGAGAGAGGCGCAGATAGAGTACCTGTAACCGGTAATAAGAAAACACATGTAGTAAAAACAAGGTGGTAACATACGGTTCCGAGTTTTATCGCTTTCTTTCAACTTTTCTCTTAATGGTTCTTATGTGAACCATTAGTAATGTCCTGCAAGTCCCATAAATGGCACGTGTCACTGTAACTCGTGCACATTGTGCAATATAGCTATTGGGTAAAGGTTTAAAGAGATGATAGAACGGTTGTTATATTTTCATTATCATACGCGCATTTATCTCATCATTTATCTCATCATATCTCCTGTTATTTTATCATTGTCGGTAAATATAGCTCTAATGTTTATTGTTGACTTTTTATATACCGACGTTGAATAAATTTCATCGTGGGAATTTAGCAATCCTATGATGTGTGCTGAATTTTGTAAATGTAAAAGATCTTCTTTATGGGAATACATGTACATAGTAGCTTTTGTATTCATAACATAAACGAGCGCAAACCCCGGTATCCCCCAACCCGACGCCCATCCCCGTGATATAAGGGTAGGAACCGCGAACCGTTTCAATATTATGTCGTGGAATGACTTTACCTGATGCTGCGTGACAAGTGAAGAAGAGACACATATGGAGCTAATCAAGTAGCAATGGTTTCACTAACAAAGGCCAGACAAAATGATGAAACATGTATGCGGTAGTCTGCGCCATGAGGGATAAAACAGAAACGTGATAGGTAGATCGGGTGTTAAAGGGAAAAAGGAAATCTATTTTGGGGATTGGATGGGTAAGCTCAGACGTACACCACGTACGTACGTTTAATAATTATATAGCCCATATTACGTCAGTAGAACACCTTCAACATCGAAATATAATGACAAATGAACCACCATTATGAACCAAAAACAATTTCGCTTGCGAAATACTTTAAATTGCCCATTGTCCAAGGTCCTCATTGTATAGAGACAATGCAATTCTGCACAAGAACTGAAAAGTTATTTTTTGTCAGACCGGTATGGGTAAGTCTACGTTATACCCTGCTCACATAGACTAAGACTGGTCGGCCGACGTCCGAGAGGTCGGCCGACCTGTGCCGACCTAAGGAAATTGGCCGAGCTCGGCCTGGTTTTAATGTCTGCATTAAAACTGGAAAGGCCTCGGCCGAGCACCTGAAATGAGCCACTGAGCAGCAATGCTCGGCCGAGGTCGGCCGAGGTCACGGCCGATTTGGGGCCGATTTGGGGCCAATTTGCCCCTTTTTAGCTCGGCCGAGGCGTCGGTGGGTCTATGTGAGCAGGGCATTATACGTCATCTAACCCTGGGCAATGTGGGCGCTTTTCGCCAATTAAACTCGAAATATATCTGAATGATACATGTCATAATGATTATCCGCCCCAAGCTGCCAAAATCACTCTTATTGCACAATCGCGCTTTTCGCCAATTAAACTCGAAATATATCTGAATGATACATGTCATAATGATTATCCGCCCCAAGCTGCCAAAATCACTCTTATTGCACAATCATTTGTTATAAAGACAGCTAACTATATAACCACACCTCCTGAATCTATACGCCCGTAGTTAGTTCCACATTCAAATGGATATCATCTATGGCTGAGGATATAATTGCGTGATAGCATTTCATCAGCAATGAATGCAATCGCCTTTTAAGAGCCATTTGCGCGATGAATCATCCATCACTGAGATTAACTGACTTATCTGGGGACAAGCTGTCGCCTCGTGGGCGGAATGTCATCGACAACATACGTGCTGGCGGGCACGTCGTCCCAAACGTTGTCACTTGTCACATGCCGTGTGGGGAGTAGCGGGAAACGTCTGATAACTGCAAAAACCTACCCTTACGCACGTGACATCCAAATCACAGTATCCAGGGACAGTCAACCCACACACACGCAACCAGACCCCACTATGGATAAATATTAAACAGCAACCGTTAGGTGCCGCCGGTGCAAATAGGGAAAAAACAACAACAAAAACGGCGGAAACGTTGCTGTAAATGAGAGTAGCTAAAAGGGAAGGGTGTGACATCGTCAACAGGCTAAAGTGCCAGCGGCGTTACCATGGGAACGCCACAGGGGTTTCCTGACGGGTGATTCTGATTTTCGGTAGCAAAGAAAAAAAAAACCTGATGCCAAAATAGACTGTCCAGAGACTGCTTTTAGTATACATTTACTGTAGTAACAAGCAAATGACCTGCATCCTGTACTACAGCAACAGACTAATGCCGACAATGTATTGGCCGAAATACCTTATCGATGATCGTTTTATATTCCACTCCTGAACATCCGCTCTCGATTACGGCTTGATTCCATGTAGCTTCCATGGTAACGATCTCCACACAAATATATTTATGGAGTATTTGTCCTTGCATGCAATTACGGATCGAGGGTTTGTATACAAAGTGCCCTATACCCCATTGGTTTCTCGAAACCATCGATTTGCAAGGACTCCGTAATCAGAGACCATGCAAGATGTCTTATAAGGGTTTGGAATAGGGCGCCTAGTGTCCAGTGTCGGTTTTTCAAAATTCCGGGGGAAAATGTAAATTTTTCACGACGTTCCTGGTCGCTTTTGGGCAAAGTTCGGTGTCATTTGTTTTCTTCTAAATTGCTACTACCTGTGTCGATGTCGATTTTTTAGATCCTCAGTGTCGGCATTTGGGGGTCAATGTAGAATGTAGATTTTTCAAATATGCCTGGGTCGCATGTCGCCATTTACCCCTTCTAGATCCCTTTCTTCCTTCTTTCTTCCTCCATTTTGAATCGCGCGTTGACGATGATACGTCACCGATCAGGCGTGCTCTATCATTGGCTGAACATTAAGACGGTCTCGCGGTAGGTCGTCAAGAATAAAACTGGCTCCGTTTCATGAGTTGTGCTTCCATATTTGGACGAACCTTTGTTTTAACATAGCTCACGTATTACTCAGCCTATCATTTACTATAAAAATTTAGTTCGAGGACCACGGGAGATATGGACCATTCCGTGAGACACGTGAGACAAGGTTTGTATTACCTCACGAGAGTTATGATCTTAAAGTAATATATTCTGTATATTTTTTTTGTATTACCAACCTCTTCTAGATGTCAAATAAGTATAGTTTGTTTTGAATTTAAATCCTGAAAGCCTGTGGGCTATCCGGCGAGAAGCAAATTTGTTCACCGGAGCAGAAATTGGTGACCGGCTTTATATCCCTGCGCGCCTGTTCGGTATTCGGTGTGATGTCGACCGCTGCTCGCTAGGACGTCCGCGCGCGATAAACTAGTCCGTGCAGTTTTATGTTGACATTGTTGTTTTACAGACCCAAAGAGATATAAAACATATGCAATAATTTTGAGATACTTTTAGTCTTGTTTCTAATATGTAAAAAATATAAGATGGCTCATGAAGGTAACTGATTTAAGTCTCAGCAGACTTCTGACGAGACAGATCTCGTGGATGTAAAAACGACTTTGCGACTAAAAGGCAAGATGGCTAGTCTTGCTTTGTTGTCGCAACAGTTCCCAGGGTTTTATGGTGGTACTCGCCTCCCAGTATATCCACAATCATTGGCTCTGCAATCCTTTTCGACTGGCGTTAGCTCCCTTTCTCCATCCAAAATGATATTCGACAGGCTGGACCGACTCAATTATCTATGCCCTTATATTCTAATATCCCTCTGAGCAATTTGTTTTCCTGTTTTGCTTTGTGACGGCCATTGTGACAGGGATCATATCTACATCGTCTCGCCTGTCACGTGACTAGGCCATTATTGTCGAGAATAGCAATCATCCAAGACATCGAAACCCATGTAAGTGGAAGATTTTATGAACCAGACACGGTAGGAAGCTAAGGGGTACGGGCGATACTGCGCAATGCAATGTGCCCTGCTGATGTGAAGTTGCCACCAAATCGACTGATATGTCTGCGGTGATGCCCCCCACGTGGCAAGGTGACAGACACAAAGGCAAATTCTTTCTAGACCACAGGCGCTCTTGGCCGGTGTCTGAAAGGCCGTCCGCCCAGACTAACACGAGAATGTCGAGTCAATACTAATCAACATGGAAGCGAAATTGGGGGAGGATTTTCCTCAAATGAAGTCAGCATAGTGTCGGCGATGAATTTGATTCCACATAGCAATGTCTAAGAGATATAACATATTCAAAGGTTTTTCATTGTCATTCGGGTCTTCATCATAACAGTGTTACTGAACGAGGCGGGAGAGTGCGGGAAGACTGCTTGGAAATGTTAGACGTTGTTTATTTGGCTGGAAGTCAGTTTGAACCAACTGCAAGTCTCGGTTTGTGCTCGTTCTAGGGCCACAATTCAAGAGTAAATGACCGGCAAATGAAGGGGAAATAAAGAGCAAACGGAGAGAAAATAAAGAGCGAACGAAGAGCAAATAAAGAGCAAATGAAGGGCCAATCCCTTTAACCCACATGGACTGCATACCTAGATGACTGACCCACCAACCAAAGGGAATTGTGATGATAAGCCTGGGGCATAGACTTCAGACAGACTCAATCAGATGAGTGGGATGAAGGTGGAGTGGGAGGGGGAGTGGGGGGGGGGGGTGGAGGATAGGATCGCTAAGAAAACGGACGAAGGGCGTGGCTGCAGGTGGCCACGACGGTTTGGGGTCTGGCATCAGAGAAAATGTTGGTGACCAAGTTTTGGGTTCGGAGCGGGGAGGGAGTTTGGGGGGTGGGGGGATTGCGGGATTAGCGACTTTGCGGTCCGAGCCGGAATGCTCACCCACGATATGAAGCCTGGGTCAGGAGTTGGCACTCGAGGCTTTCGATTAGGAATAATCTGAGAAGTGGTCCGGTCCAATTAGAGTGCAGGAGACTGAGGTGATGTCTGGCTGCCTGGCTTTGCTGGAATCAGACTGGCGTGTTCTGCCATAATAACAAATGTCGCATAATCGATGGAAATACTTAAATTACGCTAATAAAACATACTGAAGATCTATCGACTTTCGCAGGCGGCTGAATGTCAAACCAACACACACCAACACCGGTAATATAAGCAAGGCCCCGTTGACGACGTAACATGGATTCTAAACAAAACTTGGCCATTGTTGCCGACGTTTACATGAAAACAGAGAAATATTAGTATCGCTTATCGTGTGGGCAAAACGCCTTTAGATGTTTTTTGCGCATTTGAAGTCTTGTGTAGGCCAACGTTATCATTTGACATTAAGATTTGGATTAGCCTAGTTCTACAAGTTCACAGAGTTGGCACAGTGAAGGAAGATTTTTTTATCCGACCCAGTTACCTAGTTGCACATATTTATTACTGAACCACCAAACATAACATTTGCAGAATATGAAATGCGGATACAAGATTTGTCCCCTTTTTTCAAAATTCTGGACCCAAAACCAGGACACAAATCTAAGTAGCTGATACGAAAATGGCACGGGAGAGCTACGGGCGATGTTATGCAATACAATGTACTGCGTTAATGAAAGGTTGCCATAAAATCGAGAGGTGATGCAGATAATGTGACTGGTTACAGACACATAGACAGATGTCTTCGAGATTAAAGACCAAGATAAGAATGCCAAATCAATGCTAATAAAAATCGAAGCTAAATTGGGGGATCAGCATTCTCAAATGACGCTCAGAAAGTTTCGGCGGCGGATTTGATTGCACATAGCAATGTCTGAGAGATATTCGAAAGAAAAACGAAACTATCCAAAGGCTTTTTGTGTCAACCGGGATTTCTCTAGAACAGTCTAACTGAAGGAGATGGGAGAGTGTGGGAAGAGTGCTTGGACCTGTCTTGCACAGAGTTTATTTGGATGGAAGTCAAATAACTACGTGTTTTGTTTGCCATTATCAAGGGTTAAACGGCCAAACGACGCGACCGTAGACCGTGTAGACAAGAACGGATGGCTGTAATACACTGAAGTCCGGATGGAGTTGAAGTGGCCGGGAGGCTATGGACTCTCACACCAGAGACAAGGTTGGTGACCCAGTTTTGAGAGGGAGAGGGGGAAGCAAACGCACACTAAGATCTCAATCACCAGAAGCTTATGCGCCCTATAGATACGAGAGGCTTCTCGGTCCGAACCGGAATGGTCTATAACCACGACTCGACGTAGGAAGATATTGTTAAACGTGATACCAATTTAATATAAGTATAGCGCCCCCACCCGTTGGTCACATAGATATATACCTCCTGTCAATATGCTCGCTGTTTAGTGTACGCGGCAATGTGGCCTAATAAACAAAAATACTTAAATTACACAAATAAAACAAGTTGCGGACCGGTTGGCATACACAGACGGATGAATGTGAAACCAAAACACACCCAAATCCGTGATATACGTAACCCGTCCATGTGGCATGGATTCTGAAAAAAATTCGACCATTTGTTCTAGATGTCTTTTTTGTGCAAGGCTTACTATCCTTAACTATGGGGTCAATGAACAATCTGATGCCCAGTTTACAACTTTTCAGAAATGTGCATCTATTGTCTTTGACATGGGTGGGGGGTGGGGGGGGGGGGTTGGGTGCTGTTTTGAGATTTCGAAGGCGCAGGCTGAGGCGGTTTGGGGAGGGGGGGGGGCAGCACACACCTAGTCTGCAGCGGAGTAGTATGGCGCCGTGGTTTGGGAGGGGGGGGGGGGCAGCACACACCTAGTCAGAAGCGGAGTAGTATGGCGCCGTGGTTTGGGAGGGGGGGGGGGCAGCACACACCTAGTCTGAAGCGGAGTAGTATGGCGCCGTGGTTTGGGAGGGGGGGGGGCAGCACACACCTAGTCAGAAGCGGAGTAGTATGGGCGCCGTGGTTTGGGAGGGGGGGGGGGGGGCAGCACACACCTAGTCAGAAGCGGAGTAGTATGGCGCCGTGGTTTGGGAGGGGGGGGGGGCAGCACACACCTAGTCTGAAGCGGAGTAGTATGGCGCCGTGGTTTGGGGGGGGGGGATGGGGGGGGCAACACACACCTAGTCTGAAGCGGAGTAGTATGGCGCCGTGATTTGGGGGAGGGGGGTGGGGGCAGCACACACCTAGTCTGAGGCGGAGTAGTATGGCGCCGTGGTTTTGGGGGGGGGGGGGCAGCACACACCTAGTCTGAAGCGGAGTAGTACGGCGCCGTGGTTTGGGAGGGGGGGGGGGCAGCACACACCTAGTCTGAAGCGGAGTAGTATGGCGCCGTGGTTTGGGAGGGGGGGGGCAGCACACACCTAGTCTGAAGCGGAGTAGTATGGCGCCGTGGTTTGGGAGGGGGGGCAGCACACACCTAGTCTGAAGCGGAGTAGTATGGCGCCGTGGTTTGGGGGGGGGGGGGAGGGGGGGGGGGGTGCAACACACACCTAGTCTGAAGCGGAGTAGTATGGCGCCGTGGTTTGGGGGGGGGGGGGGGCAGCACACACCTAGTCTGAAGCGGAGTAGTATGGCGCCGTGGTTTGGGGGGGGGCAGCACACACCTAGTCAGATGCGGAGTAGTATGGCGCCGTGATTTGGGGGGAGGGGGGTGGGGGCAGCACACACCTAGTCTGAAGCGGAGTAGTATGGCGCCGTGGTTTGGGAGGGGGGGGGGGCAGCACACACCTAGTCTGAAGCGGAGTAGTATGGCGCCGTGGTTTGGGGGGGGGGGGGCAGCACACACCTAGTCAGATGCGAAGTAGTATGGCGCCGTGGTTTGGTAAGGGGGGAGCAGCACACACCTAGTCTGAAGCGGAGTAGTATGGCGCAGTGGTTTGGGAGGGGGGCAGCACACACCTAGTCTGAAGCGGAGTAGTATGGCGCAGTGGTTTGGGGGAGGGGGGTGGGGGCAGCACACACCTAGTCTGAAGCGGAGTAGTATGGCGCAGTGGTTTGGGAGGGGGGCAGCACACACCTAGTGTGAAGCGGAGTAGTATGGCGCCGTGGTTTTGGGGGAGGGGGGTGGGGGCAGCACACACCTAGTCTGAAGCGGAGTAGTATGGCGCAGTGGTTTGGGAGGCCGGGGGGAGGGGGGGGGGGGGAGGGGGCAGCACAAACCTAGTCTGCAGCGGAGAAACATTTCCATACGTCCAGTTCACTATAACACAAACAAAATATTACTTTAATAAATGACTCTTCGGAGAATAGAAAAGGCTTAACCGCCGAATAATGCTAATGGGCTACGGATCCATCATTGCTTAAACTGTCATCCTAGCCCCAGTAGTTGGATACGGACTTCTCTTTCAACTAAAAATCGTCAAAACCAATACAGTTAAGTGGAAGTCCTGGGTTATTTATCGAATGCGCTCGAAACAGCTCTATATAGCTCCTTCTATGAGGATAAAACACGTTTTGAATGTCCGCCGCCATAATTGCTAGAGAGTGTATTTGGCACTGTGGTGGCAAGGATGATGAGAGACCCACTGGCAATTCATATATTGGTCCAAGTGTCCAAAAATAGAGAGTGGTATACCATCGTCACACACAGGAGTAAAAACCAATAGGCGGCCGAGCTAGATTTGAATAGCTTTCCACACAAAAGGGTAGTTCAATAATTAAAGTGGTCGTTGCCGGGTAAAAGTGCTCATTAAGTATTTATGACCCTGGCTGTTGATTCGCTGAACACGTAAATAAATAAATTCGTTGAAGGTACTGTTATACCAAACCCATCGGGTGCCGACGCAGAAGGCAGGGACATTCGTCGTGACGATCGCTCGGCAGGGGGCGTTGCGTGACAGCAAGGGCGCAGCCCGTATGGTTACTGCCCGCGGGGAGGGGGGGGGGGGCGGTGGGCAAAAGAGTAAATCGAGCGGATGTCAACAGAAAAAATAGCCCTTCCGAGCAGATGTAGGCGGTGTAACGCCCCTAGTGAGCGGATTTTTAAGGAGAAAGGAAGGGGGGGGGGGGTCTTTACCGCGGAGCCTCCCAAAACACAGCCACGTATTAAGTAACCCCCCTCCCCCCGTCCCGGGGCGGGGGGAGGGGGTTACTTGGAATGCGACAATCAACAGATGGACTGGTTTTCTGGGTCCAACGTATCGCGCTTACATTGTGTTCGTTGCTAACCACGGATTTCGCCGTAACGTGCATAGTGCCTCATATGGTTCTTTGTTGTTCTTCAATTTCTAATTGATATTCTCTCTGCACGTCCTTGGTAACTAGTTGATACAGTGTATACACATCAGTGTATAACAAATGCAGTGCCACGATTAGTCTAGTGAGCCATTTGCCAACACGATTGCAACGATAGTCGGTTGGTTGTATGTAATATATTAAGGGCGCTTTAACCACTTTCGATCATATCGCGTCAATGCGAGAAGGAAGGGAGAGTAGAGGCATGTCCTCGGGGGTAACCCCCTACTTTTTGCGAAGAAGGACATGGGATCTTTATCCCGCGACCACACAGACATAGCCACACCGGGGCGCGAACCATCGACCCACGTGCCGTTAGGCTCTCATGTGGCTAGAACACTCAAGGCGAGCGCTCTAACCCCCTGATCTACCAGGCTGGTTCTCACGATTGTAACGATGTGCCACATTGTAACGAAGCGGCACTGCAGACAGGAACACATGTGTAAGGGAAGAAGTCCAGGGGTCGTTTCACTAAGGGTTACCAGCCCCTAACCCTTGACCCGTATCTTTTACGTGATGATTTTAACGAATGTTCGTAGGAATAATGAAATAAGCTTTATACGGCGATTATTAGTGTGCATTATTAGTGTAATTTCTTTGCATCTAATATTATTCAAAATAAGGCTTGCAATATATTTAAGATCAGTTCAACAATTTTCTTTTCTTTTTTGCTTGGCAGTAAACATATTAAATTTAACGAAAAAAGTTACGAGCTATTATGTTGGGTTTACACGTTACGATATTAGGGCTATACAGTTCTCGCGATCGAGCAGCGATACTTCAGTTTTGGGGACAAACAAACACACATGCTCCATGTGGAAGTATAGGCAGCTATAAGT
>CAXHSH010000825.1:0-18212 GCA_964019135.1 Arenicola marina
GTAAAAGAGGAGGAGGCAGCAAAGAAGAGCTAGGAGTTTTGGATGAAGGTCAACGAGAGCCTCATACTGCCTGCGCCCAGTCAAGATTACGAGATGTCAAAGGATTTAATAGACTTGAATAAAAATTTAGTAACAGAGTGAGAAAGCAAATTCTTTGGAAATCAGTTTTTCGCAAAATGAATCATTATTTATTCATCATCTTTTTCGAAGTGCATTGCGTATCCTTCCTCCTGGCTCTCCTTTATACTTGGGCTCTAAGGGCCAGTCGATGCCTGATTCAGCTCCGATGATGTAGCTGCCCTGATGGGATTTCTTGGCAACTTTGTTCTTATGGCTCATTGCTCTTGGCCTGGAACGGTACTCATCCTCAATCATTGATATTTATCTCCTTGGAGACTTTCTTTTCTTGGAAGTCGATCGACTCATTTGCTAAATAGTACTCTGCATACCTTGACCTTACAATTCTTTAGACTCCTGTTCAAATAGCTATGATCTTTGGAGAAGGATTTGTTCTGTTTGTTCTTTTTAACTTTGGATCTGGAGATGGATTTCTTGGACCTGTCTCTCATCCTGACACTGTTCTTCGTTAGATCCCTCTCGTCCTCCTTGTGGGTGTTTCTCAGTCCCAAATAGTATGATTTTGATTTCTTTTCGTTGCTAGGCGATGAAATTTTGACCAAATCAGAAGCCTTGAGCGAGTTGTCTGGATTAAAAATGATCATACTTTTTTTTCTCCGCTCATTAGGTTCGATTGCATTCTTATCAAATTCTTTAGCACTGAAATCTGCCTTACTTTTGCCTCCAGTCCTTATGAACTTCCTCATGATGAGATAGTAAGTGGTTGTGAGGTTGTTATGTCGATTGGCCTCCAGACATTGCTCAGTCATCGACAGATCCACGTTCAATGGCTTTAACTCTTTCAAAATTCCATAATCAACTGGGATCTTGTGATAGCCCACTATCAGGCCTTCTGGGTAGTAATTGTCAGAGTGCTTCCTCCACCATGAGTGCCTCTTCATTTGCTCAACTCTGATACGTTTGTTGGGGTCCACTGTCAATATTTGCGCCATGAAATCTTGAAGATCGTGAGAGAGATTGTTTGGAGGAGAATATTCCCCTGCTAGGATTTTTTTTGTAGAGCTTAGGGGTATCCTTGTCCTCGAATGGCAGGCAGCCGCAGACCATGGCGTAGAGGATGACTCCCGCACTCCAGATATCGACCATCAAAGGCTCATATGCCACTTTGCCTTCAATCATTTAAGGAGCCGCATAGCAAGGCGACCCACAAGCAGTCTTGAGCCTCTACTACGGCTTGTAAGTGTTCGACAGGCCAAAGTCAACTATCCTAATCGTCTTGTCGTAGTCCATAAGCAAATTCTCCAGCTTCAAATCACGATGGACGATCCTCAGCTTATGAATATACTCCACACCGCTGATAATCTCCTCAAAGACCTTACAGGCCTCCGCCTCATCCATCTTCTTCTTCCTGACAATGTAGTCAAACAGCTCTCCATTCTTCATGTACTCCATGACAAGAAATAGATGCTTGGGAGACTCAATGATCTCATACAACTGGATAATGTTGGGGTGCCTGATCAGTTTGAGGATGTGGATTTCCCTTGAGACCCTTTCCACGTCGGCTACGTCCACTATTTTATCCTTTTCCAGGATTTTGATGGCCACTTTTTCGCCAGTTAAGATGTGGGTGGCGAGCTTGACCTTTCCGAAGGTCCCCTTTCCAAGAGTTTACTCTATGTAAGGTCAGTCTGTACCAATGCGATAGTTGCCAATTTGTTTCTCCTTTTCAGGGACATGGTCGATTCTAACCATTTCTTAAAAGTCAGGCATCGGTAATTTAACAATCAAATTAATAGCATGTATTAGGATCAAATAAATATAGTCACAGCTCTTGATAACACAAGCATTATCTTTGTAAGGGGCAAATCTGATAATAGAGTCCAGTTGCATCACTCCTTGCTCAGTTTCTTATAGAAAATGATGTAAGGTTGAGACCCCTTAACTTTTTCCCAGGTGACCGACTTGAAATGCGAGTCCGAGAAATAGAACCACTCCTCTTCTCTTCTAGTGTAGGCGATGTAGTGGCCTCCCTTTGCTGTCCCACTGTGCACCACGAGCCCATACACTTAGTACGTCAAGTCTCCTTTTACGAGGCTGTAGTTTGATAGACTGAGGTACTCGCAGACCTTGATCGATGCATTGTTCTTGCTTCCGTTATTGTTGAATCTCTTCAGCACTATTGTCAGTATTTATGGGGCATCTTTGATGTAGAACTTGCGGATTGCTTTGGAGGACTCACACTTTTCGCATTTGTAATAATTGCTCTTCGTCAATACTTCAGGGTGGAAGAAGGGCTCTACAAAATTCATGTTGTTCTATTTTATTTCTGGATAGTAGAGACCTTAGAAGCCGATTTCTTCCTTTGGAATTTCAAATCCCTATGGGTTTCAATCAGTTTTGTTGAATTTTTAGTCAGTTCGATATTCAAATCCAAGGTGAAGTCCAAATTCCAGCTTATTTTTTCGCAGTTGACGCAGTACAGACGACTTGCCAAAAAAAAATCCGAACAATTTTTCAATCGGTGTTATTTTGACTCTCCCCTTTGCCTCAAAAATCTTCTTCTCATTTTCTTTCGTGATTTTCAGATGTCTTTTCTCACCATCAATCAGAGTATTGAGCAGCGTGCCAAGCAGTTCCTGAGCATCCTGCTGATCCATATTCTTGTTAGATATTCTTCCCCTTACAAATGGCACTGAATAGACTTTTGGGGCAACAATTCTTCTCTGTGTTCTTCAGGAATTTCTTGAAAATGATGCTAATATCTGAGATTATGAAGTTTCTCTGAGTGTGCTTTTAGGCTTAATTCTCAAGCGATTTGGACTCAAGCAAATCTGAGTTTCGATACAGCTCATGGAGTTCGACTGTCGCATAGAGACACTGCAGAACAGAATTAAAGAAACAGGTGTTGCCAAGGTTGGACAGGCCAAATATTCTGATTTAATAATTCTTCTTGCCAATCTTTTCCATCTTTTTGATTTCCTTTTCAGGTGTTTTCGCCTTCTATTTTTTTTCCTCGTGATGCATCTCCTTCGTATACTTCTCAAGATAGTTCATGATCTTCTCAAATAGATCTAAAGTCTTCGCCACTTTCTTATCATTTTGTTTCTTTTCATCCATTCCACTCATGAACTCTAGTATGCTGTGTTCGCAGGTGTAGCAGTAGATTTATTTTGAGAGGATTTTTAGGCATAGAGAGTGCTTGTTTGCATATGAATGCAGGAATGAGCACTTGGGTTCGGCTAGGCCGTCACATCGCACTTAGCCACAGTGCAGACACAGATTGTATTCCTCAGGGGTATGTTTTTTGGAAGCAGTGCATCTCATTTGGAACTTGCGAATGAAATTGGCGATCTTTTCTGTCTTCAAATTGAAGAAGTGTTCGCATACTTTTGCCATGTTATAAAAGATTAATTATTTTGTTGGCTAGAGAGTTTATAATAGCGATGCACAAGAACAAAATGAAGGGAATGGAAGACTATTATAAATTGAAGAACATAATAACCCACAACCGTCCACTGTAGTAATTCCAGTCCAGAATTAACTTTTATTCAACGGCCGATCAGGGGTCTTTGGGGAGGTTATTGGCTATCGCGATTAACGAGAGGTATTAGCATTGCTCCAAGGCAGTCCAATACCTTCTGCAGTATTGTTTAGTCTATGCTTAGCAAGGGTGCTGACCCCAACTGTGCCAACTTCAATGACCATCACAAAACCACCCTCATGGTAGCTGCGGGGTGGAACAGTGAAGTGTTCTTGCAATTGTTGAAGGCGGAAGGAGTCGATCTTGAAAGGTAGGACTAGAGATGTTGGAATGTCCTGCATCACGCCATTTGCAACGAGCATGAAGAAGAAGCAATTAAAATTGTGTCAAGCATTCTGGACTGCCAGGTCTCCTTAGTATTTTGATAGTAATTGCAGATTCACGCAGAATGCAGCTCAATTGGCTACCTTGAACTTGCCCTGCAACATCTAAAGTTCAGCATCTTTAAGCTACTTGTCCACCACGGAGCCGATGTCGATAGCCAATCACCCCAAACAGGTAGACCATCGAAATCAATAAGGAAATAGGCCATTGCAGTCAGTCATTGCCTCGTATCAAAAGCATGCATCGATGCCAGTTGTAGAGAAACTCTTGGAATAGCTTATGCTCGGTCAGGCTAATCCCTACCTCTTAAATCGACAACAGGAGGACTATTTTATGTTTGTTGAAGGATCAGAATATCTTCCAAATGAATTGAAATCTAAATGCGTTGAAATTATCAACTCAAGAATCAGGCAGGCTCTCGATCATGTGAATCAATCAGAGGTTCAAGAAGATCGCCTGTCGAGCAGCTCAGATGAATAGAATGGCTCATTCGGATAGAATGGCTCATTCGAATAGAATGACTCATTCAAATAGAACGACTCATTCGAATAGAATGGCTTAGCTGAAAAGACTGGCTCACAGGTTAATAACCATGCCGAACTATCAGCGTAGATTCTCTTATTTTCATCTCGTTGCGAAGAGAATTACAGGCAATGCTGGGTAGATCTGCAGCCATTCCTAAAGTGGCTCACCTAGATGGCTGAGAGCTATGAAATGAGCACAGAGATAATAGGCTCCTTTGCACAGGACTCTGGTTTCCCTTCAGCGACATAGATATCATCTTAACACAAGAAGCTGCTGAAATCAACATTGTGGATGCATTGGAGGAGATATACCTTCAGCTAAAGAAGAACTGCAACCAAACAAAGGAAGTCATTCTCAACAAATTCATCAAGTTTCCCAATATACACATGGAACTGCTTGCTGAGTACGGTTCCAGAAAGATTGAACTCTCGATCTTCAACCGAAGGAACAATGGAAGGAAGTATGTGCAGTATATTGCATAGGCGCTGGGGTACTACCCCTTCATTCAGCCTACATTCTACATCTTAAGGAGAGTACTACAGGACTTCAGTTTGCACGATCGAAAGAAAGGAGGCATCAAGACCTATGCTCTTTTCCTGATGATATTCTCCATAGCCGGTCATGAGGCCTACTCAAGCCTTGCATAGTTTTTGTAGAAGATATGCCTGTACTATGGCTTCATGTTTCAGTATCGTTATCTTGAAGAGAATGGAGAAGATGTGATGAAGTTGAGTCTGATTGACCCTTTGAATCCAGCTAACAATGTAGGGGGGAAATAAACGCAGGTTTTGAAACTGCAGAGTATGTTCAAAGCGCTTTATTATGGCATCAATTCAAATGTAGAGGGCTCTAAACTAGAGTATCTGTTCTAACTTTATAAAATCTTTTGACTTTTCCAATCATTAGATACAAAATCAATATTCTAGATTCTCCTTTTTGCTCTTGAGATTTATCGAGCATGATTGAGTCATCTTCTGAAATGGTCTCAAATTGCTCAGAGATTGTAGCAGTTATGAGGGTGAGACACATTTCATCAACTAATTTTTATCAGTTAAAATTTGGCAAAATTGCTTCAATCTATAATGCTTTGTTGTCTATACAATTCTCTAAAGGTCATGATGATGCTCTCTATTGCAATAGCAGTCCTCACAAATGTCAAAATCAAGGCAAGAGTTGCAATGATATCGAGAACCTTTGATGGGATCTGCTCTACATAAATCACAGTAGAATCCTTCATGGATGCCTTTGGCTTCCTCAACCTTTTTTAGTAGTGAAGGAATGCTGATAACCTTGCTTTACTTCTTTGGGTATTTCAATTTCCTTTGCTTTTGGAAACTTCTGTTCTTCTGCTGACTAATTACAACTGATTGGGCAATTACTTACCTTTTGGGCAACTCCACCTCTCTCTGATAGGACTAGATTGCTCCTGTTTTAAAGGCCAGAACAAACTAAAAAAATCTTACAAAAGGATGATCATAAGGAATCGTCTTCTTTCCACAGCATAGAGTGCAGTTCTAGTTGTCCTGACAGCCTCTACAGTCATAATCCCAACCCCAACCCCAACCCCAACCCCAACCCCAACCCCAACCCCAACCCCAACCCCAACCCCAACCCCAACCCCAACCCCTTTCCATCAAAAGTATTATATCAATTTGTTGCAAAAGAAGTTATTTGCAAGTTATCTCTGATGAAGTATGACTGCTAATGCTTTTAAATTTGGCAAATGATTATTTTAGATTGAAAGAGTCTATATCGATTGTCTTGCATTTAAGGTTGGTCTGACATTATAAAGTGGGTAGTTATATAACGGTCATGAAGGGAAGCAAATCTTTGCATCACGACTACTAAATCGTTCGCAAGGTGGGCCAAGGCAACTTCGGCTGCGTCTATCTCGTTCGCTCAAGACTAGACAACAAGAAATACATCATGAAGGTACCCTCACCTTGTATTCAATTAGAAGCTCAAAATATAAAAAACCCAAAGCTCCCAAGAAGCCATCCTCAAAGAAGTCAGACTCATGAAGAAGCTCAGCCATTGCTATATAATTCGCTATCTCGAAAGCTTCGTGGAGAAGGGGAAGGTGTGCATTGTGATGGATTATGCCTAAAATGGAGACTTGGAGAGGTATCTTGAGGCCAGGAAGAGTGAGGGCAAACCGTTGAGGTACTTTGAGAGTTATTTAGTGAAGATTAGATTATTTAATGGTTTGTGCAGATATGTCTGGGGTTGAAATATGTTCACTAGAAAAAGATTGTTCATCGAGATTTGAAGGCTGACAACATCTTTATAACGGCACAGAATGAGCTAAAAATTGGTGATTTTGGAATCTCCAAGATTATGAGCGAAACATTCGACATGGGAAAAACAAAGATAGGCACCCCATTCGTGATGGCGCCCTAAATCTGGTAGAATATGAAATACAACCAAAAATCTGATATTTGGAGCCTGGGCTGCATCCTCTACAAAATGCTAATGTTCCGCTACCCCTTCCATGCAATTAGTAACTATTATACTAGCTAGACCCTGCCTCCCTCGTTGCTAAGCTTTCTTTAGGCAAGATAGACCCAATTCAAACAGATTACAAATATTCCTCTGATCTGAAGAGCCTTGTCTATGATTTGCTGGATTTTTAGCCTCAAAATCGGCCGTCGGTGCAAAGGATTCTTGAGGAGCCCTTCATAAAGAAGCATTTGAACCATGTCCTCGAGAGTACTATGTCTAAGCACAACGATAATTTATCGAGCAGCAAAAATTTAAGAAAAAACTCAAGTCGAAAACAATCCCTAAGCTCACGTCGTTCACTATCCTCCCTCACAAACCTAATGATGACCCCAAAGCTGACTAGCACCTAAAACATGAAAATAATTGAATACAAGCAAAACTATCCAATAGTCGTCGAGGAGAACATCTTCCTGAAGAGATAGGTCAAGCAGCTGAAGTCGGGTAAGGAGCATTTCCTGCAAAAAAGTTAGGAATTACAGGAAAAGATAAGGGTGGGCTAGTTTACGAAGGAAGAGATTCTTGGCATGTTTAACAGCCATGTGTTAAATTATGTTTATCAATGATATTTTAATAATTTACAGTCTCATGATACATTATATGATACATCATATCAATGGATGCTCAGAGGAGAGGAGAGGAGAAGTCGAAGACCTCGTTGACTGAATTATATTTAAACTTATTTTTGATAATTTTTAATCATTTTCGAGTGTTTATCAATTCATGAGTAAAAATCATAAGAAAGAACCATATAAACTTAGGTTTGACACATCCTATGCCAACCTGTAATGCTTTAGTAATGCTTTATCAGAAGGAAACCAAAGCAATTTGTGTAAAATGACCCAATTGAAAAGAAAAGCAAAAGAAAAAAGAGCAAAACTTTTAAAGAAAAGAATTGTGAGTTTCAAGAAGCAAACTTCATTGAGACTATAATCACCAATGTGCTGACCGAAGAGTTTGTACACCCCAAAGACATCAAACAATTGATCAAAGAGATGAAGACCCATGATAACGAGGATGAAGCAAGGGAAGAAGCTCCTCCACAACAGGGCCAATCAAGGCTGAAGGAGCTCTGCGTGGAAAGTCTGTCTGTCAAGAGTTTCAAGAGGAATACTAACTCCAGGTGTCATTCTGATCGGGACTATTAGGCCTTGCTTGAGGAGTGCCACTCATCTCTAAAGCCTGACTTGTAAGTAATACGCTCAATATAGACACAGTACGAAGCTATGCACTGAGGAGAGGGCTGACAGCCTGACCACCTACCAATCTATCAACATGACTCCTTCAAATGAAACCCCTTCCAATCTGACACCTTCTAATCAAACCCCTTCCAATCTGACTCCAAAATCCAACAGTCATGAGCAAACACTCTTCACATCGCCAATGGACACCTACGTGTACCCTTACTACCAGCCCTCAGAAGTGTACTACCGACTGGATAAAAACCAATTCACCCAACGCAAAAAGAAGACTATCTCCGGCGAGTAAGCCAGCAACTACAGAATCATCCTCGACAAGGTACGCACATCACGACCATAGGTTGAGATAGATGGCAGGACAACTCTGATGATCAGGCATATCCCCAATAAGTATAGCCAAGAAATGCTGCTGGAAGAACTGAATAAAAACCATAAGGTCAAGTTTAACTTCTTCTATTTGCCCATCGATTACTATAACTCTTGCAATGTGGGGTATGCCTTTGTCAATTTCATCCATACCAAATTCATTCAAAGACTTCTATCTGGAATTCAACAACAGAAGATGGAATAAATTCAACAGCTAAAAGATATGCGAGCTGGCCTATGCCAGAATCCAAGGAACGGCCTCACTGATCAATCACTTTCAGAATTCGAATGTGATGCACCAAAGGGTTAGCATCTTTGTTATGGTTAGGATAAGAAAAACCGGCCCATCATCGATCTAGGGCAGTCGGCATCAAGGATATCACCAAGATCATTGAAGTTCAGAAAGAGGAGCAGTCATGATTTTTCCATTTTTCTGGTTTAGTGTCATGATTGCAATAAAATATATGGATAACTCTGAAGTCATCAAGAAAAGGCTGAGCGACCTCAAAAGAATGTCCGTGGAGCTCAAAGACTCGACCGAGCATCAAGAGAGTGTCGACTTCAATCTCATTCAAACAATTCTCTCCTCCACCAAGGCGATGAGTAGCAAACACGAGCCATCTACACCCCCTCTCAATAACAATTCCAGCAAAGATTTGCCCATTTTTAAAATGCTGGTTGAAAAGATGGCACCTAGCTCACCAGCACAGAAAGAGTTCTCTCCCTCTTTCCAGAGACAAATGGATCCAAAATGAAGAAACCCATTAGTAGAAGCGATCAGAACGATTACTTTGAAAACTAGGTGATCAGCCTGAGGGAGTAAAATGCAGGCATGGAGAAGAAGATACTGAGTATGAAGGAAGAAATCTCAAAGTTGAAAGAAATTTCAGAGGAAAGGCTAAGAGGATTCTTGGAAGTAGGGGCTGCCATTTTTCAAGTTGATGAGGAAATTTAGGCCTTCTTGACAAAACTCAGTGTCAATTAAAAGGACTACGATAAAATCGATTACATAACATATGAGACCCTTCTAACCTTGGACAAAATAGCCATCGACCGAAAAGGCAAAGGAAATCCAAAGGAACTCGAACTAACCGATCTGAGCGAGGTACACTACATCGAAAATAATATCATGCTGCTGAACTTCTAAAGCGAAAAAAGCGAGGACATGAGCCTATTCATCAAATTCTAAAACGAAGAGTAGCTGCATCGTTGGGATCTCTCTCTGTTATCAATTACAAGATCATCAACTCCCTCAAAAAGGACAATCTCTTCGATCAAAGCCTTCGCAAGTCAACCGAAAGAAAATAATCCATATCCAGCAACAAACGCAAGGTCTCAGATGAGATCAGAAAAATACCTGAGGATGTCAGCAATCTCGATGAAAAGGAGCTTTTGAAATGCTTCTAGAAAGGAAGGATCGTTACCTTGAAGCCAAGACTATTCTCAATAAAAAGATGCATGAAAAGGTGGTGCAAGAGAAAAATAAGAAAGCCACGCATAATTCAGAACAGTTAGAAAGTCGGATAAAAATTAAGCTTAGAATGAATTTTGGGCAAGGACAATCTGCTTGGGCCTTATTTGGAAGGAAAAGATGATAATGATTTAGACACTCCTGAGGGCTACAGATTAGAGGAAAAGTAAGAGAGAAGCGGCACAAGCAAATTTAAATAAATTGATGAAGCGCCAACCTTATAAATGGCGAAGGTAGACAAAGTAGATGAGGCCGAAGAAATCCGACTCTTGAAATAAAAAGAAGAGAGGGAAAGGGAAGAGGCAGAGCGCGAGCGACAAGAATAAGAAAAGAGAAAGATCAAATAGATGAAATAGAGCCTATTTAATGGGTACAAAATGACAAAATATTCCAAAGACGGCATCAAGCCCCATGACAAGCATGTATATATTTCGAAGGACTAGCTGAATTTCTGCTGGCAGGACCTGGATAAGTCGAGTGACTTCAAAACAATTCCAGTCAATAACATTAAGTCTGTGCTCTATCCAAAGATAGGTGAGGGATCAAAAAGCACTGTGACAAACCAAGGAATAGTAACTTCTGCGTGCTAACCGTCATCACCTAGGACAAGAAGGAGAAATTCATTGAACTTGGAGCCAACCTTGAAGAGACTATGCTGAACTTTTATGAGCACATAGTCAAATTCATCACTATAAGAAAGAGCAGCTGAAATGATTCGAGGGATTCTTTTTAAATATAGCTGATGCTCTTAATATAATCAATCAGATCTAAAGAATGACAGTTTGCCCTCATTGTCGAAAGGATTGCTCTGAGAAGTCTTTGGCAGGGCATGTGTGTGCTAACTCGGTTGAGTCATCGCTAGCTGCAGTTTACGAGAGGAGTCAGAAACCATCGAAAGGAATAGGGAGGATTTATCAACTGTATTTAGATGCAGAAGCCAATAACTTAAAGCAAGACCATCAGTAAGACCAAAATAAACCCGAACCTAACTATCTACGAAACTATCACAACCCAGAGGTTAGTCACCTACTAGTATCATGCCTAGCCGTAAACTGAAGAATCCATGATCCCACTGGCAAGGAATAACCCGATGGAATTGCAGGCGGAAGAGGAGGAAGAGAACTCCTTTGCTTCATCCACTGCTGTCTCGCATTTGTCTGAGGAGGAGTAGACCACTGTCTCCACTCGAAGGTCCTTTTTCAATGAAAGCTAGTCTTCCAACTTAAGCCATCTTTCAAGTCTTTCCGACACTCGCTCAGAGTTCTACAATATGCAAGCGAGAGAGGTTCTTTCATCCAAGCCAGAACAGCCAGAGTGACTATCCCAATGAATCCTTTGACTCTGACCTTTCACAGACAAGCAAGAGAAGCCTGGGAAATCAGATGCCAGATCTGAACGACCACCAGACAAATGCCTTCAGAAAGCAATGATCTTGTCCAGCCTGTTTGTTTACGAATTATTCAATTTATCTATATACTACCATCTGAACTATGATCATCATTCTCAAAAGCTCTTGAACTGTCAGATTTTCCATGTCAGAGTTCTCGAACACTTTTTTTAAAGAGCTGTCCTTGTGATCTTCCAAGTTGAGGTCGTCATAGGGCTTGATGAATTTGAAGGCCCTTTCACCTTCTTTCTCGAACCCCATCTCTTCCATTTCATGGCTGTAGATGTAATCAAACAAGTATTGCACCTTTTCACTTGAATCCACAAACACTTTCAGGGTCTACCCTGAAGGGAGACGCAATTTGAAGCCAATCCCATTCTCATATTTTTTTAGACTTTTCCAGATTTGTTCTTTCTTCAACCGCATTTCTTATTTGGACTGTTTGGCATCCTTATGCTTCATGGTTGGCTCTTAGGCCTGATGGTTGCTCTCTTGCATTGCCTGATAGAATTAATCCTACTGTTTTTTTCTGATGGCTCTGTCTTCATTGAGCTTCCTCTTCTCTGCAACGGAGGTTGGCTTCGTGTAAGCTGTAATTGCCTTGCCGTTCGAGCTTGTATCTCTTTTCGAAGTGCAACTCTTCCATTTCCATCTGTATAGAGTTGCTCTTAATTTGTTTCAGCTGCTTCTTCAATTCTGCAAGAGTCAGCCCAGAAAGCTTGATCTTCCCCATAACCTCAATTCGATCAGAGATGTTGACTCTAAGAATGATCAAAGAATTGGCATCGTCCTTAAGGTTGACAAACTCGCCCATCTTCTCTTCAAGAGCATAATCCTCGGAATAGATCCCATAATTTTTAAACTATACATTTAAGCGCTCAACTAGAGAATCGTCTGATAGCATTTCCTTGATGAATGGCTGAAGGCTATTTTAGAATGAATAGACATGCACAACTAGGGGAAACTTCTCCTTACAGACATATTCCAGATTTTATGTCAGATTTCCAGTTCCAAACTTGAGATTGCACCTTCTTTTTATGTATTCTTCAACGTTTTTTTTGAAGGAATTTTCAGCTCCCTTTGTTAAAAATGCAGGCACTAAATAGTAAACAAATTGTACAGATGCTTTTGAGAATATTTTAGCTTTTCCTGATTTCATAAATCTTAGAGAAAGTGAGCCAGAAGTCATGAATTTCTTATACTGCTCATACCCAAGCTAATGGTCGGCATTCATCCCCGCCAACGATCGATTGTTTGAAGACGGGAATTCATTCTTTGGGTGATGGATCACAGGCGATTGCTGATTGAACTGTGCCTGGACAGCAGTCTGAATAGATCATATGTTACCTCCACATTGTTGCCATTCGAGATGTAGAGCTCATAGGCTTCTGCCATGTCGATATTGCAGAGCTCCATGATCCTAAACACGTTGTCTCGGTGCTCCTCTTCAATAAACTCGATGTCCATTTTTTTTTTAAAAAATATGTTGACTATATTTATACTCTGAGGGTGAAAGTCGGATCAGAAATGCTTGCTTATTTATAAAAAATATCAATGCAATAAAATAGTCTCATGAATTACTGTCGACAGCAAACTTTATTGGGAAGAGGACATTTATTCTCGTTATATAGCAATCTTAGCAGTCTCCATCATGAACGAAGTGCAACATTATACTGTATAATACCCTTGTCATTTGTCCTAATTACCCTACAATAGAACTGATCGTTCTTAATAAATTACGTTAAAAAAAGAGAAAAGCTCAGCGACCAGAATATACCTAAAGCTTCTATTTTGTGTACTTAAAATCATGTAAAGCCACCTAAATCCTCAAACATGTTCTTAAAGAATAGTAAAAAGTAAAACACTTCATTATCAATTCTATGGCAGTTCTAACCTGGTCACTGCCCGGCTTCTATTCGATGGCAGCTTTCATCTCAATCGTCATCCGTTGGTAGCTAGGAAAAGACGCTTTGGCTATGATTAATCCGATTCTCCTTAAAATTGGAGGAGTGCAGTAGCAACAGATCATAAAATTAACGTAAAAAATCATGTTGTATTGTTTTTTTTTTTGTTGAGGACATAATTGCCAGGTTTTCCTTTACAAACTCGAATTTGATCAATGCAACAATTTGTTAGACATAAACAAATCGCCGGTACGAGGGTATCAGGTAGGTCTTATTTGATTCCTGTTGACTGTTACCTTCTATTTTTCTAGCCAGCAAAGTCATTAATCTCTTATTTCAGTGAAATTATCCAGCAATCATTTAATTTTTAATTGATGACTGATAATTTTATTTGGATCTAGATTATCCATACATGAAATCAACTAGAATATAATAACACTGAGGGTCACAATTGGAAAGTGCTATCTCAGTCACAATACCTTGGACTCCTATGCTGTCTCACTTACGATAGGTAAGATGCTGGTTATGCAAAGGATCCAATACATCATTAATGTCGCCTGTCAAGCGATCAATTAATTCTACTGTTGACTTTTCGACCACTTGCTGCGTCAATTGCAGTTAGTCTGTCTTTGAGAATGGGCAGAAAAGAGTACTGTTGGCATAATTTAAGTGTTTTATCAATCTGCATATTCTGAGGGAGGGTGTGGCAAGGAATTCGGTTCGAAGGGCGAACATCCATCTCCAGCTGCAGAAGTCCTATCCTAAGGAGTTTAAAACTTATAAAATACATCAGATTTAGGATGCCAATGCAACAATTGAGGCCTACTATAGATGCACCCTTCTGAAGAGCACAAAAATGTGGCTGAGAAGATTAAAACAGAGAGATCTCAAACCAAATCATAACAGCCCATTCGTAAGCATTTGCTCAGCGAGTCACGACAAAAGAAATCCACCAACTTCTCTACCAGAAAGAGCGATAGTTCGTGGAAAGACGAGAGGAACAACAGCTCTAGATTGCAGCCTTTATCAAGTCAGCTAGAGGGACTTGAGAAGAAATTGAAGGAGGCTGAGATAAGATGCAATCCAAGGATGCTCAATGTGAGCAGCTGGCTCAAGATAAAAACTGTTTGGCAGAGCTGCTGAAGGTCGAGGAGCAACGAAACCAGACTATGCTTTCATTTATCAAGCATTTGGAGTCCTGTCTGCCTGAGACGACTGATAGAGAAGAGCTAGAGCAGCCAAGGACCTTAAGCAGGCTAAAATCAGGTGCAATTACTCCCCTTTCTCTTTCTGACGATAGCTGCCTTCTGTAGGAAGCCATCAAGTAAAGAAACGAGATCTTTGAAATGAGTGAAAGGTTATATTCAGAACTGCATGTCTGCAAGATGGAGAAAGAGAAGGTTGCCCTTGAATTAAGGTAGCATGAAATCAATGACTATATGGCTCGCGAGGAGGTCAGCTTTTTAAAAGTTAAATCGAGGGTTTGGAGTATCAACTGAAGCTGAAGGACGATTGTTAATTGAGGGATATAAAGAAGGAGTTGGTGAAGGCTGAGAACGAGAATATACAGCTGAAGAAAGGCATTGCAGAGCTCGAGAGAAAGTTGATCGAAAGCATCAAAGCAATTTAAGAGTTTAAAATGACGCCTTGAGTGCAAGGGAAGAAATCATCAATAAAGACGAGTAGCTATCGAGATACAAGAAAACTCAGAAGGGCAAGAACACAACAAACAAATCACCCTATTTTTTTCAACAACTTCTCGAATAATCCCTTCGCGAGAGAAGACAGCTTCAGACAATCCTCACAGACCACTCCCGCATCTATGACCACTCGCACACCTACGATTCTCATGCAGAAGACCACTCCAAGACACTCATCGAAAGGATAAAAAGCTCTATCAATAGCTGTTTCATGAACATCTTGAAGAGCAAGACCATCGGCAAGTAGCTCATTTTAGAGGGAAAGAAACAGCTTCACAATGATTTGGATCAAATCATTTTCCAATGATGCAATGCTTGTTTATATTTACTTCACCATTCATTGAAACTTTTGAGGTCACTGATCTTTGGGCGGTCGGAGGGGTTGCTGTTTCGGCAGCGGTGAACTAGTTTATTAGATGGGTTACTCATTTACATTATGCCTCTTTTTACTGAGATTTTGGATGGGAGGGATGCATCTTTGATGACTTTATCCTTAATGTCAGATGGATCAAGGCCTGCATAAGGGACTTAACCCGCATACAGCTCGTACAGCAGGGTTCCAAGCGCAAAAATGTCAACTGACTCGTCATAAGCCTTCTTCAAGAACAGCTCTTGCGCCATATAAGTAGGAGTGCCACAATACTGCATAGGACCCATATTCAATTCTGACTAAGAATCATCCACTGCCTTACTTTATGCCTCGCAAGTCCAAAATCACAGACTTTGACATTATAGAACTTATCAAGCAATATATTATGCGATTTGATGTCTCTGTGAACGATTCCATGCAAATGGAGGTATGAGAAGACTGAGATGATCTCCTGTGCTATGCTTCGTTTATCTTGATCTGAAATTTGGATCCTCCGCCTATGCACAATATCGTATAAAGTCCCCTATTTGACGTATTCCATGATTATGCAGAGTGTTGGAGGCACTGTCACTGCTCCCAACAGCAACACTATATTTGGATGGCGATATTTCGAAAGCATTGAAATTTCATTGGTGAATTATTTCATCAGCTATTCGTTGATGTTGGGATTGAATATTTTCTTCACTGCCACTTCAAGTCCGTGGTATTCACCTCGATGGATGGTTGAGAACCCTCCCATTGATATCTGCTCGTTTATGGAAATATCTTGAAATTTGACCTCGAGAACACCATTTTTTTACTCATTCTACTTTTCAAAAGAGATGTTGTTTTGAAACTGCCGCCTTCCCTGTGCAGTTGACTTGACTGGCCTGTTGATTTCAGGCTTGAAAATGGAGTCTTCCCAATTGTTATTTTTGGATTCCTGATTATTCTTGTCAGGATCAGACTCGATAAGCCAAGAAGGTGTCTTCGATAGAAATAAATATACTCTGGAGTTGGTCTTATCATCAAAGCAATCCTGCAAGGCCTAAGCGAGGTCTGGATTCTTCTGTTTGCCAGGCATCAGCATGACTTCGAATCTCTTGCTTAAAGGGTTGCCTCTTAAATACAAAGCCTACATTAGAATGGAGCTACCGACAGTTTAGGGACAGCAAGGATGTCCTCAGGCAGGTCGACGATGCAGTTGTCTTCAAGGTTCAGCTCCTTCAGTCGGAAGAGCTCTGTTATGCTGGGCTCTATCACTGAGATCTTGTTATTTGAGAGGTTCAGGCTTTAGATTGCACGGATCGCAAACACCTCTTTCGGAATGAAAGAAAGCTCCCGTTTCGAGAGATCGAGTTCCTTATTGTTGCTTCTTTTTGCATGACGAAGAAACACTGTTAATTCGGTCATTATTTCAAATTGTTTAAAATGCTAAGAAATGAATCAATACAAATATTGGATGAATCAAAAAGAAGAACAGTATTGCTTGTAACAGTCATATTCAGGCGAATGGGAACTTCTCTTCTGATAAACTTCTTCGAGATTGCCCCCACAGATATCCCAAACTTCCATCATGCAGTATTCCAAAGGCAAAGTAGAAGGGTATTCCTCTTCCATATCCGCCAATCGGCACTATCTTTTCAAACACTCGTACAGGCTCCTTCCTAAAACATTAGAGAAGTATAGTTTCGGCAGTTCTTCTGTATCTTCTGTCAGGAAGATATGCTTTGTGTTTTCATGCAATTGGTAGGAGCAGTCCGCATTGTTTGTGCAATTATACAGCTCAGACTTGCATGTGCCTGTGAATTTAGATGCGATGCATTGGTACAGCTGTTGGCTTATTGAAAGAGCCAAAATTGTCAATAGAACAAACAATTTGCTTAGGCTTCTCATTTTATAAAGTTGAATTATGTTTACGGTGATTGCGAGTGATATAAATTGCCTGAATATTAATAAGCAAAGGAAGATCTGCGTTTTGGTTAATACAGTGAAGGTACAAAATTCTATAGAACATAATTAATAAAATAAAAATGGAGAAAAATAAGGTGCCCCCATAATTGATCGAAAAGTACACCATCGAGATGGAGATAGGCAGGGGAGCCTCAGGCACCTGCTACCGCGTGAGAAATACCATCGACAAAAACCACTATGTTATGAAAAAGATTAGTGCGAGTTCTGTCAGAGTAAGACTATGGACTATCAGCAGAAGAACAACACCAAACAGGCGTCAAGCGAGGTTGCCATCCTCAGCAAAGTGCAGCACCCAAATATAGTAAAATACTATGAATCCTTCGCGGATGAAACCAGCCTCTACATCATCATGCAGTACGCACCCCAAGGGAGATCTACACACTGTAAGCATGGGTTTATAACTAGGTCGTCAAGAGGAGAAGAATCCACAGACAGTTCTATCGGGAGGAACAGATATGGGAGATGTGCCGGCAGATGCTATCGGCTTTAGACTACCTGCACCAGAACAATATTGTCCACAGGGATGTCAAGACGCTCAATATTTTCATCGACGGCAATCACAATCTCATTGTAAAATATTGCTAAGATAGCTCGGGGATTTAGGGGTTTCCAAGATTGTCAAGTCGGATTATGGGCTGTATAGTCGAGTTGGCACTCCTCTGTACTTGGCGCCTGAAATCATTAAATATTAAAAATATGACTTTAAGGCTGATGTCTGGGGATTAGGGTGCGTTGCGTATCTATTGGCTACTCTCAATCATCCCTTTGAAGGAAAGAATATCATTAGTTTAGGTCAAAATATCGTCCATTGCCGATCCAAAGCCAATCATGGGGTATTCTCAAAGCCTGAGCATGTTCATATTCTAAATGCTTGACAAAAATCCATAGAAGCGTC
>CAXHSH010000828.1:0-18947 GCA_964019135.1 Arenicola marina
GTTGCATACGGGATTTGCAAAGTCGCAAAGCGACCGGTCACAGTATACCAGCCGAGGATTGGCAAGATTATTTCCAAAAGTTACTGAATGACATAAATGTTCAGACAGATGAAATCTTTAAAATGGAGGTGAATTCATCCTTAGCTGCCCACGACGAAACATGTAATACATGTAAAGCGACAAACCTGGATGTAGATTATCTTAACAGAGCAGTCGATATAAGAGAAGTAGAAAACGGTATACATGAGTTACCGAATGGTAAAGCAACAGGCTACGATGGTATACCAAACGAAATGTTTAAAGCCGTTGCCGACAAACTGTCACCGTATTTGGTACGTTTATTTAATCTGATATTGCAAACTGGAAACTTCCCAGAAGAATGGTGTCACGCTTTAATTTTACCGGTGCTAAAGAAGGGTTCATCTGCAAATTTGAATAACTATAGAGGTATTTCCCTTTTATCTGCAATCAGCAAACTATTCACAAAGATTTTGAACATGAAGCTGACCGAATGGGTGAACCAAAATGACTTGAGATCAGAAGCACAAGCGGGATATAGAAAAGGGTACTCAACAATCGATCAAATATATGTTTTACAATCAATTGTCCAAAAATATTTATCAAGGGAAAAAGGTCGATGTTATGTGCTCTTCATTGATTTTTCCAAAGCCTTTGATAGCATACCTCACAGTTTATTGTGGTATAGTCTGATTGACAAGGGCATGCATGGAAATATAATTCGAGTAATTCGAGCGATGTATAAAAATCTGAAATCGTGCATTGCAACCCGCGACGGGTTAACAGAGTATTTCAAATGCACAATTGGTACCCGGCAGGGATGTATGCTTAGTCCACTCCTGTTTTCTTTATACATTGAAGAATATGTGACCATGTTGAAGTCTTCAGAGTGTCCGGGAATTTTTATCAGCAACAATGCACCAAGGGTTATCACTGTGATGTTTGCTGATGACCTCGCGAACTGTGCCGACACGGTGGGGCGGCTTCAAGCAAGTATAAATACGCTGGAGAAATTTTGTGATAAATGGTGTCTGAAAGTAAACATGGAGAAGACGAAAGTTGTGGTTTTCAGGAGAGGAGGTATTGTAAAGACAACTGAGAAATGGTTTTTCAAAGGTAATCCAATTAACGTTGTATCATGTAACAAATACCTAGGAATTGTGGTTACTAGCACTCTGACTTGGACAAAAGCGGTTTCAACATTAGCAGCACAAGCAAACCGAGCACTCTCTTGCATCTATCAGCTGGACAAGAAACTAAGAGGCCTCCCTGTTGATGTAGCATTTACACTGTTTGACCGCATAATTGTACCTATTCTAACATACGGATCGGAAATTTTGGGATTTAAAGAGTTTAAAGAGATAGAAAAGGTGCAAGTAAGATTTTGCAAAAGGATTTTAGGACTTCCCAAATTTACGTCGGACGCCGCAGCTCTTGGCGAATGCGGAAGGTTACCTCTGGCAAGAATATATCATGCTAAATGTATCAAATATTGGTTGAAGATATCAAGGATGGCGGAAAACAGATATGTTAAATGTTGCTATGAAATGCTTGAAGATCTTGATGTGCACAACAGGAAAACTTGGGTAACGTCAGTGAGAGAACTGCTGAATAAATACGGACTAAATGACATCTGGTTAAATCAAGAAAACGATGACGAACGAAGTATTCTCCATGTTTTCAATGAGAGGGTTCAATATAAAATGAAAGACGAATGGTTAACGATCTCACGAAATCAGAGCCGATTAAGCATATATTGCACATTTAAGGATGAACTGACACCTGAACTGTACATATACCATGTTAGCATCACAAGACTACGAAAGGCACTTTCACGGTTCAGATGTTCTGCACATAAGCTCGCCATCGAGTTAGGTCGCAGAGATGGCACGCTACTAGAAAACCGTCTATGTAAATATTGCGCAGAAATAGGTACCACAATTATTGAAGATGAGTACCATGTCCTATTATGCTGCCCCAAGTTCACTGACATTCGCCAAGAATATATTGAATATGTATACTGGAATCCGCCAAGTTTTGAAAACTTTAGAATTTTAATGTCAACGAAAAAAATCTCTGTCATACGGAAACTAGCAATGTTTGTATATATCGTTGAAAATCAGATCCGATTCAACACCACTGATTGTTAATGTTCCTGCACAAAATGTTATATGCACATATGTTTGTCATTTGGGCCTGAAGGCCTTGAAGACGAAATAAACAACAACAACAACAACAATAGCTCTCGTAGAGTTCCATGTTAAAGTTGAAAAAAATTTCACAGAAAAACTACTTAAGCGATTTGCACAATTCCAAGACGTTATACAAGTTACCTACGGGCTCAATATGTGATATAATGTACAGCGTCATTAAATGAAAACTGTGAACGTCATAGCGACTTTCCCGATTTTTGGTCCCATCTACCAATGGTTAAGGAACAAACCAAAAAAATCCTGTAACCTAGACCTTTGACATACATACCCTGCTAACGAACTTGACTGAGCCATGTCCAATATCTATCGATGGGTAAAGTTACAGAACAAAATGTTTCGTTTTGCTACCTACAGAGCATGCACACACACACACAGACAAACCAATGTAGTCATAGATGCCGTAAAATCATAACAAATGCATTATGCTTTGGAAAATGAAAGACAGGCAAGAGAATGGATAATGTGGGTCTACAAACTTAATATATATATGAAAAACAAATATTACCAGTTTTTAAAACTGCTCTCATACAGCAGTAGATCTATTTTACTCTGTCAGCATGCAGGCAAAAATCACATATTGACTATAGTCGGCGCGTTTAATATCTGCCGCCTCTCTTTCATAAACATTTTAGTCCCTGCACCATTTGCAGACACGATTTATGTATTTATTTGCTCCATTACCCGAGACCCGTGTGATTTTAACTTACTTGAAAGTGTATCTTGTTTAATAACAGCACAACACGATAGTCTCTAGCATAAACTATAGCAGACGAAAGTGTGTAGATAGCCGCCTTTTCATGACGTCGTAAGGCGAAGGTCATATTGCTACATTTTCATTGGTTAAAAGAAGTAGGCCCACGGAAGAGTCTAATATCAGGCACTAGAATAGGGGACAGAACATTATATGCCCATTCAAAGTTTCTATACTAACAGTAATTTTAGCGTCTCAAAGCAAAAGCAATGCAAAAGGAATGAGTTTGTAGCTTCAATGTTCGTACATATGAGACAAATTATAAACACATGTAAGCTTAATTCAAGTTACGGCTTGACATTGACACAACCTAACCCCCCTGCCCAAAATACCAGCAATACTATTGCCCACAGGCATGACAGATGACAAGGTAAACAGGCCATAGCAAAACTTGTCTGCTTCGTTTGCGTGAAACTTATAATGTTGGCATCATGTGAATTCTTTTGACAACAGGACTGTGAGTACACCAAATTCTGTTGGGTCTTTGGTTCAAGTTGACAAATATAAACTGATTTTGGGCTTGTCAATGAAACATTTCGTGTCAAATTAGAAAACGAGGTGGCGAATAGTTTCCGTGCCGACTATAATTAAAACAGTCACAGAAGCTTGACACACCAGCTCAACACAGGGGTCATCCTTAGCTAGTACCTGATACAAGGAAACATACATGTATCAGGTAGTAAAGTCCAAGTCATAAATGCTGTAGACTCTCGTCTCGGCCCCATTTGCCTAGATCGCTCTGAAATTTACTCATGTGAGAAAGCAACACTGTGCAATTGTAATGATACAAAACTTAGGTGCTTATCGCAATGTGTGTTGACACAAACAATATTTCTCCATGCTGACACTCCATTGGCAGCAAACGCAGTTTCGCAAATATACTAAAGCACATGTCATAAGATGATGTAGTTGCCATAGCGCTGAAAACATGCTCTGAACAATAGATGCTCTTATATTTGCAGCAGCCATACACGCCATGGCAATTATAGAGCCTTTTATTTTCTGACGTTTGTTTTAGTATTTTTGCGACAGAGCATCTGCTACCAATGGAGTGTTAGCATGAAGAAATATTGTCATAAAAAAGAATAACATCGCAGTACAAACGTAAGTTCGGTATCATTAAAATTGCATGATGTTGCTTTGTCCCGTCAGTGATTATTAAAGTCAAAGTCATAAATGCCGTAGACTCACGTTTCAGCCCATATTTTCCGCGAATTTGGCGCGATCGCTCTAAAAATCACAGACCTGACAAAGCAACCCTGTGCAATTTTAATGATACCAAACTTACGTGCGTACTGCGAGGTTATCCTTTTTTAAGACACAAACAATATTTCTCCGTGCTGACACTCCATTGGCACGAAACGCAGTTTCGTAAACATACTAAAGCACACGTCATAAAATGACTTGTTGCCATGGCGCCGAACGTGCTCTGAGCTATATTTGCACCAGGCACGCATGCCATGGCAACAGCCTTTCATTGTCTGTGATTTAGTCTATTTGTCACAAAGTGTCTGCTGCCAATGGAGTGTCAGCATGGAGAAATATTGTTTGTGTCTTTCTAGGGCCTACCCCTACCCCCTCTATAGGCTAGGGCCTACCCCCACCCCCTCTATAGGCTAGGGCCTACCCCAACCCCCTCTATAGGCTAGGGCCTACTCCCACCCCCTCTATAGGCTAGGGTCTACCCCCACCCCCTCTATAGGCTAGGGCTAGCCCTAACCCCCCCCCCCCACCCACCCCTATCCCACTTACCCACCAAGCCGGGGCGATTACTGGCTAAGCCATGGTGAGGGCTAGCCATACATGACCATTACAAGCAGAGAGCTGTGTAAGGTCATACCAACAAGCGCACGTTTGCTGTGCAAAACGGCACATGACATCGCCACAAGTATAACAAGCATCCCTTCCGCTAACTCGAAATACTTAATATCTTCTTCATTCTTATTTCTAATGTGGGGTAGGTCTTATAAAGGCTAAACTCACGCACAGACTGTACAATTCCGATTCCTTTCCAAGCTTTTTACTTCACATCACTTTGTCTGCCATGACAGTTCTCGTTTAGGTCACATGACACATAAAAATATGGAGGTGTACGCGAGATGTCACATGCTTCTCAATGATGTGCCAGTAAGACTTTGTTTACGTCTAAAATGTCCTCTAATACGGTCACTAATAGAACTTGCTCTATTTGTGACAATGAATTTTCCAAAAGAGGACACGGCTACAAGAGGTTAGATATATATATACAAGCTAATTTGTGAGAAAACTGATACAATGGTGTAAATAAGGAAACTTATTGCTGGCCCATCCCAAATTATGTACAATTTGTTGGTCTATGTGTACATGCTGTGGCCGTTTAAAGATGTCTAATATGAGAAGAAAATGAAATAACATATTGATTTGGGTCTAATTTTTTTATACTCACATTTCTGGAGAAAAATATTTTTCTAAGACACTTCATCTACAAACAATTGTATAATGTTGATGAACTAATTCGTTATTATCGTAATAATATGTCATATGCATACCTGTGATAATGTGTAGCATAAAGATTGATATCCTATTTTGATGGATGTTATATATGTTTTAATTTTTGTAAGAACGGCTAACATTCGATATCAAATCTCGCGCCGACAAAGAGGCCATGACGAAGCGAAAAAATTCAACGACCAATTTCAGACCGCACGGTAGCACCTCTACGTCATCTCGCAGGCATAATGAGAACCTCGCGAGAACTGTCATGGCAGACAGAGTTATGTGAAATAAAAAGCTTGGAAAGGAATCGGAATTGTACAGTCTGTGCGTGAGTTTAGCCTTGATAAGACCTACCCCACATTAGAAATAAGAATGAAGAAGATATTAAGTATTTCGAGTTAGCGGAAGGGATGCTTGTTATGCTTGTGGCGATGTCATGTGCCGTTTTGCACAGCAAACGTGCGCTTGTTGGTATGACCTTACACAGCTCTCTGCTTGTAATGGTCATGTATGGCTAGGTGAGGGCGAGCGCCAACGACTAACTTTCCGGAAGTCACTGGTACCAACCATATATATACTAGACGTTATTGGCCAGGATTCGCGACTGGCAGCGCCTCCTTGAGGCAGAGTGTTATACAGTGTTTACAGCTGTTCCACAGCCGCGGCGCCTCACGTGATCTGACGGAACACCCCCGCCGCGGTTCTAGAACCAGAATTGCAGGCTGCGCAGTGGGTTTTGGTTCTGAAATATGCGGTACGAATCGAATGACACTAAAACTGGTATGAGGGTCAAGGTCGACATGTATGTTGTACTTAATACATTGCTGGGTTTGGGGTGGGGGTAACGCCCCACCCCCCCCCCCCCCCCTTCTCATCGCCCAAATCCGCTTGCTCAGGGCGTTTTACAGCCCAAATCCGCTCGGTCGGGGCAACCCTTTCTCAACCCGCTCTATAAACGCACACTTTCAGAGCACCAACACCCCCACCCCCCTCCTCCCCGGGTCGCAAGTTTTTAAATATCCGCCCTATAGGGGTATCTTTTTCATCATAAGTATCTTCTTCATCAGCCCTCCACCAGATTTGTATAACACTCTTTACTGCAGTTAAAAACTCCTATAGGGCCTACTTTTTTTTCTTATGGGACCCTTTCAAGGGGGGTTCGAGGGTGGGGGGGGGGGGGGGGCAAGGGGGTATTTCCGTTGGTCGGGAACAGGCTTTGCATTTCACCGTGAATTAGGAATGAGCAAACTAATTCTTGGTTAACTGCGAATGAGATATTAGCCGCCGACCGTAGGGATCAATGATTTTCGCTAATAGTAAACTGAGAATTTCAATACTAATAAACATGAATTGGGAAAGCACAAATGTGTATCAGGTATCTGCCCTTCCTTTGTATGCGGTGAGTTCTCCATTTAATTCATCTTGACCTGGGAATAAAGACATTTATTCTTCGTTCTTTTGAACCCCCCCACCCCCTTGCCCCCCTCCGCCCTCCCCTTCCAAGTTCAGACATCAAAGGCAACCACTTTGTTCGTGGTTTTGATGTCGGAACTATAACTGTTCAAGCGACTCCGCCAGTTTGTTTCTTTACATTTTGTCTAAACATTGTTTTAGGTAGCGATTAATACACTTCACAATTACATTTGACCTGGTTTACTAACAACATGGGACTTTAAAATTGTCAAGCGCACAAGACCTAACTGTCTGCCATCTTAAGTTTGTCGCGCACAGTCTTCACGCATGCGCTTTGCGACCCATATCTAGCGAAAAATGAGAACCGGTTTCGAAGTTCTGGAACTGGTGCAGGTGTCAAATCGAACGCGCAGAACTGACGGCTCTAGTTCTAGAACCAGATATGGCGCTCAATCGAATGCACCCAGTAACTTAAAAAAAAAGAAGTCAAAGTCATAAATGCCGTAGCGTGTCGTTTCGGTCCATATCTTCCGTAAATCTGCCGCGATCGTTTTGAGAATTCCAGACGTGCGAAAGCAACGCCGTGCAATTTTAATGATACCAAACTTACGTTTGTACTGCAATGTTATCCCTTTTTATGACACAAACAATATTTCTTCATGTTGACGCTCCATTGACAGCAGACGACTAACCTTCACCCTGGTAAAATGCGGAATGGGCTCGATGGTAAAAATGTAGCGATATACACGAGCGTACGTTCACCGATATTTAATTGTTACAATCATTTTTTTACTATACTTTAGTTTGCAGAATATAATTTATTTCATTTTGTAATAAAGGCAAAATTGTCTAACGTAGGTTCTCTAATTTAAACTGTAATTCTATCATGTAAACTAAGATAAATACGACGTGTTTTCTTTTTGAAGCGAAACTTTTGGGGCCACCGTTGCTGTTTACGCGTTAAACCGGTGCGTTTCATTCGCTAGAGGGCGCTCTATGTGACGTCACATTCGGCGTTCAAAAATGGATAGTGATTGCATTATTTTAAACGTTTTATCCTATTCTGGAAAGAAAAGAAGAGGGGAAGGTCTTTAAATTCTCGGGCACATGCAATGCGTAGGACTTGTGCCGCAGTAGGAATTGCGGCTAGCACCCTCAACAAGATTCGCAGGCGTCATAAGGCAACCGGTGAGTTTAGCCTGTATTTCTGGTTCGTTTGTCAGTTTGTGCATCATAACGGACGTAAGCTTATTTGCTTGTCGCGAAGCTCCTGGAATTGTACCTCTTGCACGGTAGTGATTTAGCGCCTTTCTTACATGACCTACGGTAATATTAAATAAATATTTTTTTGGCCGAAATTTTGTTTTCTAAATTTCTTGGGGGAAGGAGTTCATTGGTTTAAAAAAACAACAACAAGTCGAGTTAATTTTTTTGGGAATCCAAAAGCCGTTCCAAACTTTGTCGCGGAACGAGTTAATTTTTGTGCGGAAAAAAAAAAAGTTGTGCTGCAAGGGAATTTGCAACGACTTGTTCTTTTTGTAAACAAAATATCGCGATGTCCTAACTGCTTTCCCAGTCACAACATCACAAAACCCTTCTCATCGAAACGTTTATTTATTACTTAAATAGTAATTTAAGGAATCAAATCTTCTTAATATTGTTTCTTAGAACAGATCCGACCGCGCGCATTGTAAACGCGTCCATCCTCCCTCGGCCTCCCGGCACCCCGCGTCGGTTGAGTACCCGGTCATAACGTAAACGACAAAGGGCTAAGGTAACTTATCTAAAAACCGCAACTAACAACGTGGTAAATAAATATATTGCAAACAGACATTGGGTTCATTTTCGGCTTAATCCAGATTTGTATTGTCCCACGTTGACGTGTTTTTTCTGAGTTTTTGCCAGGATCTATAGATCTAATATCTATAAAAGCCTCTGGTAATTTACGATATTTTGTCTTGTTGTCTTCTTGAGCTCAATACTGGCTACAAATTTCCGAATTTCGAATTTAGTGAACAAAATTATTGACTTGGCTAACATCAAATTTCGTTTCATGCTTAAAATTCAATCTTATTTAAATATCGTCGTCATTACTGAACCGTTTGCTTATACCTCTACATTTGCATGCGCCTCGCGCCCGCCATGGCAACTATATCATTTTGTGACGTGTATTTTAGTATTTTGGCGGCAAAGCGTCTGCGGTCAATGGAGCGTCAACATGAAGAAATATTGTTTGTGTCATAATAAGGGATAACATTGCAGTACAAACGTAAGTTTGGTATCATTAAAATTGCACGGCGTTGCTTTCTCACGTCTGGAATTTTTTTTAGTTATCCTACTTTTCCTTTCTGGCAAATTTCCAGGACGTTTCAAGTTATTTTTTTTATTGAAACAGACGATGTCAGTACCAAATATACATATATCTATAAAAATTTAAGCATAAGAAGACATGAACACCAGTTTTATACTATAAATGCTTTCACGGTGGCTGGCTACTTAGCTTTTATTTACGCCCGCTTCGTAAATACCTAAATATTATTGCGTCCTTTGTTTGCGCCAACCTACATTATCGCCGTCGCGTAGTAGGTGGCGCTGCGAGCTACTGCTACGGTTGTAAGGTTACACACCAATAGAAACCATCCCCATGATAATAATTGAAAAACGCCAAATTTCAACCTCATGCCAGAGAAAAATCGGCACCCATTTTTGACTATGTGGGCCATAGGAAATTATAGAGCAATTATCCAACTTTATATTTTTTAAACAAGCAGAAAATGGGTTGACACACCCACAGACGTGCGGTATTTCCCGCAAAGCCTATAATAATTAATTAAGACACTCGCTAGCGCAACCCGCCGAAAATGAGAGACCCAGCGAATCAGCATGTGATGAGGCCGAACCACGCACCCGTAACATCCGCATGCATGGTTAAATACGCCACAGATGAATTGATCATGCATTAATCTGGCCAAACATTAGTAACAGAAACAATCTATACAAAGAAAGAACCATATTATAACCCTGAAATACACGACCATATTTTAGGCACTACATATTTACTTTTCTACGCGCGACCTTTTGGTGTGTAACCTGTAACCTCCTCAGGATCAAGCTTTTACGGATAATGATGGAGCCCTAGCGGAGTGGGTCGAAGGCAGAGAGTGCCTCAGGATACGTGATCACACATGCATAGATGGAGACCAGAGGAAAGAGCGAGATGAGAACCATTTAGTAATTAAGCCTGGCACTATCGCCGGAAAATAAGGCTAATTTAACAATGAGAATATATGTACGAGACACCTGAGACCTCACCTGTACTTCAGTGACGGAATATGTTCGTGGTTGCACTCTTTTAGGGCCGCTTCTTTTTGTCTCTCCGGACGTCTCCGGACTCTCCAATCAGACAATCGACTGTTTTCGACTGGATAAACATTTTGTTGTTGTTCTATGCCCGTTTTGTGGACACAGGTGTGTGTGTGTAGCGTGGGGGGGGGGGGGTCCAAAGAACTGACGACTTTTCTTTCGGGATACTGAGGTAGGTTACGTGCCCCCCCCCCTCTCCCGTCAATTAGTAAAAGAAAATACGTCCGCAAAAGATATGGTTGGTCCACACCTAAATCGCAGGCCTAATCTATACTAATAAAGTGAAGCTGTCCGTCTGTCTGTCTGTTTCACCTATGCACCCGCTGTATGCACCAGCACGTTGGCAATAGCAGCCGCCTTGAACATGTTGAATGTGTCAACATTGTCGCTAGGTGCTTATCGCTTTTCCCGCATAGCCACCAATACCTGGCTGGGTGCCAACACTCACAACATTAGGCCCAACGCCTTATCATCGAATTCAACGCCATATCAGTATATATGGCAAGCCGGTATTCATACTGGTGGCAATGCCCAAACCATCATCAACGCAATAACATCTCACGCCCCACCCGCTAGACATCAGTCACCGCAGTGTCTAATTTTACAATTAAGGTAAGCTACCCATAATAAGCCTCGGCGATTTTGAGCAGACCTCGGTAAACATCGGCAAACATCGGCGGGCTGTAGCCCTGAGATTTTACGCAGTCTTAATCAAACAAAGCACGAATAAAACATAGCAAAAGAAGTGGTGACATAGGTACAATGAATAGAGCATCGAATAATAAGCTTCCGCGATTAAAAAAAAACATCGACAAACATCGGCGGGTGTCAGTGAAAGGGGAATTTCCTAACTAGTTACGTCATTCACAGGGGAATCCCCAATTCGTGACATCATTCACAGGGTATTTCCCCGAGAATGGCCCTTCGTGATAAATTCGGAAAATTGAAGAAAGAGGCATCGAGAAAACTTGTAAATAGTTCAGAAAACATTCGTGTAGATCATAATTATATCAGAGACCATTGATCGTATATAACCAGAGTTATTAAAATGTGAACACAATGCGTAAATTAGGGCCTACTGATAATTGGTGTGACATAAGCTGCGCCAAAAAATATTTGTGAAATAACATATTCAAGCTTCAGGACGTGTTTCTCGGGAAATTTGCACGGCTACCTATATTTTTCTTTATTTATGTTTTTAGATTACGTCACAGTTCTCGTCGATCTCCCGGCAGAGGGCGTTACGCTTACGCCATAATCCTAGGGAAAATTGTGATGCGAGGAACGAGCTCCGTCTGCCGGGACTGAGATCGACGAGAACTGTGACGTAACAGCAACATAGCCGCGAGGAGAAGTTGTAAAAAATTGTTGTTAGAAAGTTTTGCCAGTACGAAAAGTGATCACATTTGTGTGTAATCAATCACTTTGCCGACGGAACTATAAAGGTATGAAGAACAACTTGACACATCGATAAGGACCGTTTATGTGTGTACTTTTCCCTAATCGCCGCCCGAAGAGTGCACATTTTTCAATCAACGCTAAATTTGAATATTTACTTCATGGCCCTCCGGCCCGCTCCCCAGAGCGGATAAGCCAGGGAGGGGCATGCAACAGGGCTAGCTAGACACTTACTTACCGCACTGTCCAATTTTGCAGCTAAGCGGACTAAACACAGTATCCAACTTTACATTTAAGGGGACTACATGCAGAAACAGTGCTAGACATTAGTTACCGCAGTGTCCGGAGTACATGCAGAAACCGCTACTCCGACCGCGAGCAGGGCGGCTAGTCATACATAAAGGGGAGCTGCGCTAGCTTATGTGCATACAAGTGGCATTAAGCGAAGAATACCCCCCCCCCCCCATTGGATCCGTCCGTCTGTTCCCACGGGCGCCATTTTCCATGGTACGGGAAGGCCGAGGTGATCCCATTAGAATAGTTCTCACAGCGCTACTTCCACTTCCAGTCGACTACCTTAGAAAATATACGTTTATAAAAATGATAGGGCATGTCCGACGATGTGAATGTTTGGTGTGTCGACCATGACCGTGAGAGGACCTAGCAGACGAAATGAATGTTTCGTTTGTCACGACCGTCAGATTGCTTGGCCGACGGCGAGAATGCTTGGTTTGGTACGGTCGTAAGATGGCTTGGCAGACGATATGAATGCTTGGTTTGGTATGACCGTGGGAGGGATCGAGTGGCAGACGGGGTGAATGTTTGGTCTTTTTATGACCGTGAGAGTGCTTGGAAAACTGAGGGAATACTTAGGTTGTCAGGAGTGTGAGAAACTGGCTAATACCGTTACTAACGCAGGCTTTCAAGGCTGAATTTTTTACCAAGCTCGCGTGTTGATTCCAGTAGGCCTACTTATATCTAATAAATATTTTAAATAGGAATGCATTGCATTTTATACAAAACTACGAGTCTCGCAACCCTAGGTCAACATACAGGGGCATTTTGTTACATAATGCACTGATGACAATACGTTATATATTATATTATGATTGTATTATGATTATTATCTTTATAATATTTGTCATTATAATTTGTTATTACAATTATCAATTTATCATAGGATCGACCACTGTAATCGCGAAATGTAAGCCCCCACCCCTAAAGTCTGGAACCGCCCCTGGTAAGCTTGGTTAGTCCTAACAACTTAGCCTAAGTATTAATTAATCGAGTTTTCCTAATGTCTGTCACAGTTAATTGCCGGATCTGATACATATTTCCATTCCCGAAAGGAGGCAGGGACTCTGATGGTACCGGGGAATTCCGACTATAGAGTGCGGGAAACCCGGGCATTATGTATTCAAGGATTAGGAGCGAGAATTGGGTAAGAGAAGTACGGATGGTACTGAGAAAAACGGGATGACAGGACAGGGCATGGACTAGGATTCAATAGTGGAGCGGGGGGGGGGGGGGGGGTCCGCTCCGTCATTGCCAGCATTCGACACAATAACATTTAGTACTATATTGCACGCTTAAATTTGACGATGCTGGCAAATGACCAAGCACATTTCGAGCTAAAGCCTTAGCTTTGACCACAAAACCGCCATCTCAACAACAACACCTATCTCTAATACAAATATCTCAATACTTTATTTTGATATGTTTCAATGTACTGCAGCAAATATTTCTCACAATTGTCTCACCAAACCAAGCAGGGCTGATGGATGGATTTAACTTGCAGTGGCGCGGTACCCCGAACGTAATACGATCTCCAGGCCTCAGGGCGTGTTCGATTTACCTGAAACCGACAGGAAACCGAAACCGTTTATGAACCCGGTTTCAACGGTTTGCCCACTTAAGGCGAACGCATAGTTTTTTTTTACAGTTTCAGCATGTAGGCTATTTTGGCAATGGCCAAGTGTTTACGAAGTTATGCCAGCATAAATATGCCGTCTGTTTAATTTTCTACCAGCGATTGGACTGTCCGTAATTAAATTAATGTCATACTTTTGTCCTGCAGTCTCTGTTCATTACATTTATGATTAACTATGGTGTGTGTGTTGATCGAACTGACAGATCCGCGAAACCGAGACCATCAAACCAGCTCTCTCGATAGTTTCACGGTTTCGAGCAAACCGGTTTCGGTTCTTCTCGTTTCGAACAGTCGGTTCGGCAAACCTGTTTTGGTTTCATATAAATCACCTCAGTTGGCATATGCATATGCGGTGCTGTCTAGATCTAGGCTTCTCAATGACTGCCATTGGTTTCCCCCTCGATGTGACCAATTTACAGTGATTGCATTAAGTATCCACTGAAATACATGTACAGAACACGTGGATAAACGCATTGGTCCCATGAATGTAAACATTCGTCTTGCCATACAGCGTATTATGCGTGCGTGACCTACATTGGTTTGTTGTTAAACTTCGCACACACTAACATGAACGCTCGAGGACCCTGCCCGCCATACAATACATAGGCTTACTATACATCGCGGGCGGGGTCCTGGAATATATTATGGAGTCGAGCGTTCATGCCCACGAACACTCCAAAATAAAATATGATGAGGCAATTCGAGCTTGCACATGCAAGTTTGATCTACTAACCTTCCGACATATAACGTTACATTTCGTCCCTTTCCCCAGCTGTCTTAGGGTAGTAGCGTGTTGTTTTCAGGCAAGGAAATGGGGTGACATTATGGGCCTGACGCAAGCTATATAATATTTGAATCGCCGCTTTCTCCTTGTGCAAGGCATTTTATTGGTTGCGGGCTCGCGGAGTCTCGCCGTGTCGCGCATTCTAACTGGCTGAGCTATATTTAGGGGCGGGGAAAATAGCCTGGTTCCGCGGTCCCAACTTCGCTCGCTCAGCTTACTTGTATGAGTTTGAGCGGCGGTACCAGCTTACGGGGAAAACCAACGAAAGTGTGGTGCATGTGCAGACGCAGGCTCCCCCCACGGTGGCATTTCGCAGGCTCCGCTTTTATAATAGAGCCCTAGCGGAGTGCTTCGAAGGCAGAGAGTGGCTGATTCATTTCATTAGTTAATTAATTGAGCACAGCAGTATACTGTTTTATAGGTCGTGAGCTAATGATTAATAATATGGTTACTTTTTCTTAATTTTATATAGGCCTAACTATAGCTTTATATGATTAATTTTGGATAGATCAATAAAAGTCAGCGGCGTAATAAAATAATGTGAAATGATACATAGAGCTGCGTTTATGAATATTAAAAAAATTCTTGTTTTCACGACGATGATTCGATAGCTCCTTTGTAGAGATGTAGGAAAATGCATGGGAATGATATTTATTTTGCAAAACTGTTATTTACTGTTGATTTGAAAATGAACCGTCCAATTCTGTGCCTTACTTTTCAATTATTCAGAGGGATTTTCTTGGACTTCCATACAAGATTTTTATTTAAATTCTAAAATAAATAACTCTGTCTATAGCTTGGTCAGTTTGTTGGTTGTATCTTCAGTATGCTGTCGCGCCAATGGGAGGGGGAAGGGAGAGTGAAGCCATGTCCCCGGGGTAACCCCCTACTCTTTCCAAAAGAGTCATGAGATCTTTATCCTGCGACCACGGAGGCATGACCACAGAGGGCCTCGGAGCACCGATCAACGTGCCGTTAGGCTCTCAGGTAGCTTGAGGTGGCCTTTCTGTTATAGGTGATATCCTACAAAACTGAACTCGGTTAAGAAAAAGGCTGGGCCGTTAATATTCGAAAATGTTATCGTCGACGGTCTGGTTATCGGCCCTCTCACCTGAGCAAAACTACTTGATGACAGCTGGAAAGGCCAAGCTCCCCACTTCACTGCTCCATTGTGTACCACTCTGCCTTTCGCAAGCTGGGAGCGGGCCTAGAGCTGCTCGCATCATACTTGGCCGGTAAAGGGTATTTTTTTAACCTTTAACCCTCGTGATCAGGTGATTGGCGGAGTGCCGCGCCAGGTGCTATTGCCAGCCAAAATGTTTCATATAGTATTAAACATATCTCAAACATACGTGAATTATGTTATGCGCATGTTTAATAAATTAGTTGAGCATATGTCAGACCAATCATTATGCATGTCCAATTATTTATGCATGTCCAATTATCTATACATGTCCAATTATTTATACATGTCCAATTATGTATGCGTATGTCCATTTATTTAGGCGTACGTCCAATTGTAGATTAATTTAGTGTGCAAATTGTTCCTACTCTCGACTTTTGTCCAAAGCATTTGCATGTCTCATTGAATTTAGATATCTCCACTATTGTTGCGCCCAACACGTCATCAAAATTATTTCGTTGCGTGCCTATTAACGATATAGTTAATTCTTGTGCGGAAACTGTATCACTAATCGTTCTCAAATTGTACTGGCGAATTAATGGCCGGAGCCGGAGTTTCTGAACCAAATTATATTACATGAAGCAGATGCCCTCCTAATCGTCATGCCTGTCATTATAATTGTGTTGACGAAATTGAACCATTGCCAGTATATTCTGTGACGGTATCTATAATAATGTGGCCTTCTGTATGTGTTTTCTGCTTTTTCGAGCACTTCAAATTGATGATTTAAAGTTGCATATCTAGCTGTTTCCCGCCAAAACTATGCATAGGCGACATATCCATATCACAATTTGCAGAAAACTCGATTGTTGCATTTTAAAAATTGAGAAGCCTTATAAATATCACCGCTTCGGCTGTGATATGGCAAACGTGTCTATCCCGGGACACCGCAGAACTCAAGGAGTGATTCGACGACTGATTCTTATTTGTATTTTGACCTCTATAGTTTTGGCGGGAAAGAGCTCGATATGCAACATTAAAACGCGTTATAGGGGGACAACCGACACGCAACATCGAACTTGATCATATTCATACTTCTCGCCACAGAATTATGGTTTCACGATCAGTTGAAATAAATTCCGCTGTGGCTTTCCATGGTTGCGAGGCCAGACTACCATCTTGTGAGTCAACATATGTCGTATTTATAGCGAGCGTAGTGAGCTCTTTAGATAACACACACGTAAAAAACTGACAAAATCTGTATCTCAATCCCATGCTGTAAAGCGCGAAAAAAAATCAACCGGTAGTCGACCCCCAGTGGTGTGACATGCGCATGCGTTTAAATGCATTCCGGGAAATTTCATGTTTATTTTTTTGTCAAAAACAATAGATCTAGCTGGAAGTTAAGTTAATGTAAGTTCCCTAGATCTAGTTTAAGTTGGATCTAAGCTTTAAACAATTTGAGGCAAAAATTGCTTCGTTAACGCATTACATGTTCTAGATCTAAGCTTAGGCCTAGATCCAGATCTAAATTTAGATCCGTTACTGGCGTTAGGCCTAGAATCTAGTTCAGCTTTTGAAAATATAGATCAAGGTTGGTGATCCAAAAGGTGCTAGATCTAACGTCACATTTAGGCTATAATCATATGACTTTCACCACTTATTTATTTACTTATTTGAACCATTTGATTGGGACAACCGTCTTTTAGCCTTTCATTAAAATAGACTTCTAATGCAGATCTAACTGGAAATTAATGTAAGACTTACTAAGCTTAAAGTTACATGTGGAGCTGGCCGTTGCAACGGCTGTACCAAAATAAACATAAACAGGAAATGTTACCTTTGACCACAAGCAGTGTCAACGGCCACCGCCAAAGAAAAAGTGGCGCTCCGGACGCTTCTATTGTCTCATATAATTTGAGACGACTTGCTTACACACGTTTATGACGTTTCAAATCAGCACAAGTTTTCATTTTTGTGGCGGACAATTCATGAATTTGAAATGTTTTGCTCATTGCCATTGGCAGATAATTGGTGAGCGATATGGTAGGTGTTTATTGTCTGTTATGAACCTTAAGGCCTTAGGTTTGTGTTCTTATACGCAAATTTGGCATTCAAAAACAGCGAAACAACTCCACATGCAACTTTAAGTTGGATCAAAGCTTGAAAAAAAATTGAGGCAAAAATTGCTGTTGTTCGGCAGATTTTTAACAAAAAATGTAATTAAGCTTAGTCTACATCTAGAGATAAGTTAGATCTATTAAGATCTTCGAACATCTATCCATTGGCATTCTTTAATACAAGCTTACTTTAAAAAGTAACCTTACTCTAATTATCGAATCAAAACAACATCTGTGTTCATTCAAACGGGTTGTTTGAAAGTTCATTAGGCGTCCGTGTAGGATCCGTCAAATAACTAATTTCTAATATAGATTAGCTAGAAGGTAATATACAAAGCTGGATCCAAGCTTTAAACAATTTGGCGCAAAAAATTTTTTTTTTGGTTTATAACAAACCCTTCAGTTAAGATTAGCCTACATCTAGAGATAATTAAGTTATCAAGATCTTCGAACATCTATCCATTAGCATTCTTCATTATATTTAAAAAGTAGTAAGTTCTTGCAGTAGTCCAATTATCAAATCAAAACAAGTTGTGCTCCCCTTCTTTAGCACATCTGCTTCAAAACTAAAAGCTTCTAGATCTATCACAGCTGCTTGTCATTTGGGATCTTGTAGACTATCGTAGTCGTAGTCTATCGTAGACTACTTCTTGCTGGGTTTGCTGCGTTGAATAATGGCGGACCACCCTTACATAAAAAAATATTCACAGTACTTTGCTTCACGCTGGGTAACCGTAACACAATCCAGTCAACCAGTCGTCCAGTTTCAAATTCTAGAGATCTTGAGCATAATTTTTACTCAAGCTCATTACATGAGCTGAGTCGTGAAGTTACAAATCCAAATCAGGGAGCAGGAAGGCAGGAACATAACTATTGCCGGCCACATCTATCTGACCATGGCACTCCACCTACGCCATGCAATGATCCCTCCCCACAAAATACGGCACTTTTAAACTTTGAGAACAAACATTTTCGGTCAGTCAATGTACCAGGGGATGGAAATTGATTTTTTCATTGCCTTAGCCTATTTTTAGATGGCAATTTCTCTCGAACGAAACTTTACAGATCACAAATAAAGCAACCTAGGGTAATAGGAACCTAAATCATGACAGATTCGGTCAGGGGCAGGTCACTTGACTACAAATCAAATGTACTACTAAACTACTAGATTTACTTTTTCAGTACCAAAACTTTGATATTAAATATACAAAATAGCATAATATGTAAAACTTCACCTTTAAAAAGAACAAGTCATAACTAAGGTTATGAGAAACAGTTTAGCCCAGTTATCATCAGCGGGGGTCCAAAAAATTGCTTCACAACAAAGTCAAAGTCTACGCTCGCCTTCTAGGTTTTACC
>CAXHSH010000829.1:0-27685 GCA_964019135.1 Arenicola marina
CCCACACAACCCTTGTCTCTCTTTTCTCATTCTTGTATGGTATCTCCTCGCCCGCCCAGACCATTCATGCTTAGTTCTTGTCCGCCCTTTCAACTCCGTCCTCATCTTCTCCCCCATCTGCCGTGTCCGCATAGTCTTCTTCCTCTTCATCTTCTTCTCGATACACATCCCCCTCTTTCTCATCCCCATCCCCCTCTTTCCCCACCCCTCTCTCCCCCATCCCCATCCCCCTATTTCCCCATCCCTCTCTTCCCCATCCTCATCCCCCTCTTTCTCATCCCCATCCCCCTCTTTCTCATCCCCATCCCCCTCTTTCTCATCCCATCCCTTTCTTCCCCATCCCCATCCCCCTCTTCCCCATCCCCATCCCCATCCCTCTCTTCCCCATCCCCATCCCCCTCTTTCTCATCCCCACCCCCTTTCTCATCCCCATCCCCCTCTTCCCCATCCCCACCCCCCTCTTCCCCATTCCCATCCCCCTCTTCCCCATCCCCATCCCCCTCTTTCTCATCCCCATCCCCTCTTCCCCATCCCCATCCCCATTCCTCTCTTCCCCATCCTCATCCCCCTCTTCCCCATCACCATTGCCCTCTTTCTCATCCCCATCCCTCTCTTCCCCATCCCCATCCCCCTCTTTCTCATCCCCACCCCCCTTTCTCATCCCCATCCCCCTCTTCCCCATCCCCACCCCCCTCTTCCCCATTCTCATCCCCCTCTTCCCCATCCCCATCCCCTTCTCTCTCATCCCCATCCCCCTCTTCCCCATCCCCATCCCCATCCCCATCCCCCTCTTCCCCATCCCCATCCTCCTCTTCCCCACCCCCATCCCTCTCTTCCCCATCCCCATCCCCCTCTTTCCCATCCCCATCCCCCTCTTCCCCATCCCCATGCCCCTCTTCCCCATCCCCTTCCCCATCCCCATCCCCTTCCCCATCCCCATCCCCATCCCCTTCCCCATCCCCATCCCCATCCCCTTTCCATCCCCATCCCCCTCTTTCTCATCCCATCCCCCTCTTCCCCACCCCACCCCCCTCTTCCCCATCCCCATCCCTCTCTTCCCCATCCCCATCCCCCTCTTCCCCATCCCCATCCCCCGCTTCCCCATCCCCATCCCCCTCTTTCTCATCCCCACCCCCTCTTTCTCATCCCCATCCCCCTCTTTCTCATCCCCATCCCCCTCTTCTTCATCCCCATCCCCCTCTTTCTCATCCCCACCCCCTCTTTGTCATCCCCATCCCCTTTCTCATCCCCACCCCCTCTTTGTCATCCCCATCCCCCTCTTTCTCATCCCCTTCCCCCTATTTCTCGACCCCACCCCCCTCTTTCTCATCCCCATCCCCCTATTCTTCATCCCCATCCCCCTCTTTGTCATCCCCATCCCCTTTATCATCCCCATCCCCCTCTTTCTCATCATCTTCCTCATCCTCCCTATATTACTCTATTCCCATCTTTCTACTATTCCCGACTCTTCTCCTTCTCCTCCGCCTATTCCCCACCCTCTTCTTCCTTCTATTCCCCACCCTGCTTCTCCTCCGCCTATTCCCCACCCTCTTCCTCCTTCTATTCCCCACCCTGCTCCTCCGCCTATTTCCCACCCTCTTCTTCCTTCTATTCCCCACCCTGCTTCTCCTCCCACTTTCCTTTACCCGACTCCTTTTCCGATGCTTCCCTATACTAACTCGCCCCTCGCCCCCCCCCCCCCCCGCCTCTCCGATCCTGCCCGCCCTCAATCCCGCCCTCAGTGAATGATGAATGGTGCAATATCAAGAGTCCATCTGACCCCGATATGGGGAGCGAAGTGAGGATCCATATACCGAAAAGTAGGCGAGGGGGGTGGGAGGTGGGCGGGGGGGGGGGGGGGGCTGGGGGTAGCCTTTCCCCGACTGTTTGATCTATGTCCATCGTAGACTTGTCAGTGTTGTTTGGCAGAGAGTTTAAGACCCACAAATATTTTATTAACCTCCCTCCTTATTTCCCTACGAAGTGTTCCCCTTTCTTTACCCCCACCCCTTCACCCTCTTCTCCCTCCTCTCCCCCCTCCAGCTCTGTCTCCCCTTCTCCCCCCTCTCCCTCTCCCTCTCTGTCTCCCCCTCTCTCTCTCACCCTCTCCCCTTCCGCATCAACCGCATCTCGTTCTACTTTCTTCCCAAGGCCGCTGCCACCCTTACCCCACCCCACACCCCCACCGCTCGGAGACCAGCCATACTTGACTTGGCCACGGCTATGTCATGCTGCAGTCGATAAGGCGCCTGGCCCGCCGGATATAATATGTAATTCGCGGGGAGGATATGAAGCCTTACTTCTTGTGGACAAATCCATGGCGTATCACTGCATGAAGAAACGATGAGAGGGCGTCCTGGTTCGCCAGATGGAAGGCCCCCCCCCCCACCCACTCCACTTGTGCACCAACCACCTACCCCGCTAGTCACTTGCTCTCCTGGTCACATCGCTTCTTGCTTCGTCCTCTACTCCGTCATCTTGGTCATCCACGACGTCATCTTGGTCATCCACTACGTCATGTTGGTCATCCACGACGTCATCTTGGTCATCCACTAAGTCATGTTGGTCATCCACTACGTCATCTTGGTCATCCACTACGTCCTCTTGGTCATCCACTATGTCAGCTTGGTCATCCACTACGTCCTCTTGGTCATCCACTACGTCCTCTTGGTCATCCTCTATGTCCTCTTGGTCGTCCACTACGTGCTCTTGGTCATCCACTACGTCATCTTGGTCTTCCACTACGTCCTCTTGGTCATCCACTACGTCCTCTTGGTCATCCACTACGTCCTCTTGGTCATCCACTACGTCCTCTTGGTCATCCACTACGTCATCTTGGTCATCCACTACGTCATCTTGGTCATCCACTACGTCTTCTTGGTCATCCACTCTGTCTACGTCTTCCATTCTGTCTTTTACTGTTGACCCCGTGTTTAACGCCCCCCTCCCCTTCACTGCCGCTTCCGTCCCCCTTCACTGCCGCTTTCTCTCCCCAATCCGTCCCTCTATTCTCCTCCTTCCCCTTCCCTACCCTCCCCCGTCCCCTCACCTCCCTTCTCCGGTCCCCCCCCCTCCCCTGCCCCTTTCCGTCCCTACCAGGCGCCATTCCCCTCACCCATTCCTAATTTGTTCCCATTTCCCCAGCGCCATGCCGGCCCCCACCTTCTTCTCCATTACCCACCCATTACCGCATACCCTGGCCACCTCACGCCCACCCCCCCCTGACTGACCCCACCCATTACCGCTTGACCCCACCCATTGCCCCATACCCTGGCCACCTCACGCCTCTCCCCCTCCCCACTTACCCCACACATTACCCGATACTCTAGCCACCTCACGTCCCCCCCCCTCACTGACCCCACCCGATACCCCTTGACCCCACCCATTGCCCCATACCCTGGCCACCTAACGCCCCCCCCCCTCACTGACCCCACCCATTACCCCTTGACCCCACCCATTGCCCCATACCCTGGCCACCTCACGCCCCCCCCCTTCACTGACCCCACCCATTACCCCATACCCTGGCCACCTCACGCCCCCCCCTCACTGACCCCACCCATTACCCCTTGACCCCACCCATTGCCCCATACCTTGGCCACCTCACGCCCCCCCCCCCCTTCACTGACCCCACCCATTGCCCCATACCCTGGCCACCTCACGCCCCCCCCCCCTCACTGACCCCACCCATTACCCCTTGACCCCACCCATTGCCCCATACCCTGGCCACCTCACGCCCCCCCCCCCCCTCACTGACCCCACCCATTACCCCTTGACCCCACCCATTGCCTCATGCCCTAGCCACCTCACGCCCCCCCCCCCCCCGCTCACTGACCCCACCCATTGCTCCATACCCTAGCCACCTCACGCCTCTCCCCCTCCCCACTTGCGCCACACATAGGGCCCCTGAAGGGGGGTAGCCATGTCGCGTGTCGATTTTGGTTTAAACATATTTTTATTACGCAATTGGAAAACAGGCAATGCCTATACAAATTCCTTTTGCTGAAAATAATACGTCAGAAATAAGCAATGTATACAATCATCTCCTAACATCAAGTACAAGTTTATACAAGTTTATACAAGTTTACGCCAACAACATTGGGCTAGTCTAGATAAAACTCCACACTATACAGATCTACACACAAACCGTCATTACAGAGAAATGTATTCATTAGGATTTGAATCTTCTAGTTCCATCAATATAATCATGGACAGCTCTAAATATAGCTTTGTTTTCTTCAATTGGTAAATCAATATTTCCATATAAAATAGTTCCGATAGACATAGAGGTATATTTCAGAATACTTTGTACCAGTCGATCACGCAAGACTGTAAACCTCGGACATTGAAAGAAGTAGTGTATTGTGTCCTCCCTCGTCGCTCCACAGAGACACTGCTGCTCGTCAATAATATGCATATCAAATAGATGTGCCTTTAGGTCACTGCAACTCATTCTGAGACGCGCATGAACCACATTCGTTGAGCGCCGACCGTAGTTAAATAATTTATTTGTTGCCCGACTGGTTCGAATGTCAGAGTTGACTAAAGCCCTTTTGAAAGCTTTGTTGTCACTAAGTGATCTTACGGAGATTGGTAGTTCATTCCAGAGCCTAATTGCGCTTGGTAGAAAGGAGTTGTAGTACGACGTCAGACGTGTTTGAACAGTAGTTACATTAAATGGCTGAGCACTTCGTAACCCATAATGCGTTCTGTCATTTACAGTTTGTGGTAGGATATCACACAGGTACTCGGGTGCTTCCCCATAAAACATTTTGTGAAACAAGATAAGTTTAAACCTTCTACGTCGAGCACTCAGTGTTTCCCAGCCCAATTCGTTATAAATCAAAGAGTGGCGTGTGTGCTTAATGGCTCCAGACACAAGACGGCCAGCTCGGAGCTGAACAGCTTCTAATTTATCAGCGTCCGCTTGGGTGCAGCCATCCCACACAACGCATGCATATTCCATAGTTGGGCGTACAAATGTTTTATACATCAAGTCTAATACACCCCTATTGAGTTTAAAACGCAGCCTTGCCAACAAATCAACCCTTCTATTAGCTTTCAGATAAATTTCATTAATATGAGCCGTCCAGGTTACTCTTGAGCTTAACGTAACACCGAGGTGTTTGTGCTCAGTGACGCTGTTTAAGGTTTCATTACCCATGTGCAACGCTGGAACATCACGTCTATGTTTGTTAGATATCACCATAGATTTCGTCTTGGGGGCACTAAACGTAATGAACCAATCTGATGCCCACGTTTCCATACGCTCGAGGTCTTAAGTTACCATATCAGCTCCAATGGTCTCGTCACCATCATCAACGATTACATATACAGTCGTGTCATCAGCAAAGAGTCGTATATTCGACTGTAAACCATCAACAATATCGTTAATATAGATTAAAAATAACATGGGACCTAGGACTGATCATTGTGGAACCCCAGCTTGTATATTGCCCAAAGAAGACGCCGCGCCATCAATTACAACTCGCTGATATCTGTCTTCCAAATAATTTTTAAACCATTCTAGTAAATTGCCAGAAATCCCAATTCGTTTAAGTTTTTTTAAAAGGCCAGAGTGCCATACACGGTCAAATGCCTTAGAGATATCACAAAACACAACGCGTACATCTTTTTGCTTATCCAATGCCTCACTAAATATGTGACATAAATGAACTAATTGATTGGTTGTGCTGTCACCTGGTAAGAAGCCAGACTGAAATCGACATAGAATATCGTTGTCGCGCAGGTAGTTGAAGGCATGCTTAAAAATAACCCTTTCGAGTAATTTCCCGGTACAGCTTAGAAGCGACACAGGTCTGTAGTTTTCAACCACATTGCGGCTACCTTTTTTGTATATAGGAATAACATTCGCCTGCTTCCACAAAAGAGGCATCTTACACATTTCAAGGCATACGTTAAACAATTTAGATAGGGGTTCACATATAAAAGAGCCGGCTTCCCGCAGCATTCGCGGGCTGACACCATCATGACCACTGGCCTTTTTTACATTGATACATTTCAATAAATCAGAGACTTCTTCCTTTGTCACCACAATACGACTCAATCCCGGATATCCGCACGCGTCATCCACGTCACAACTGACGTCTGTACTGAGCATAGACTGAGCTAAAAAGTAATTGTTAAACATATTCGCTTTGCCTTCAGCGTTAGCCTCTGCGTGCCCATCATTCTGCAACACTGGATACCCATGATTTTCGTTTATGCCAAGCATTTTCTTAGATATACTCCACCATTTCTTTGGTGACACACTACTCGACTCATTTAGTACCCGCTGTAATTCACCTAGATAGTCTGCTTTTGCCTCCCTAATGTTAGAAATATACTCATTACGTAACCTTCTATATGAGACCCAGTCACGGTCCTTTCCAAATTTCGTGGCCTTGTTGTGGGCCCTGTCTAACATTCTTTTTTTTAAACGAAGACCGTTATTATAGAACGGTTTGTCATTTGGGCGTATGGTCACCATCTTGTTTGGTATATGATTGGAACAAATAGTTATAAACTGCGAAGTCCACTTTTCGCACATCATGTCTGGATCTGATCCAGTGAAACACTCGCTCCAGTCAGTTTGTGACAACTCTTCGCGAAATAAGTTGAAATCGGTTTTATCGTAGGACCATATCTTACGCTCATAACACTTGGCTCTTGTCGTTTTAAAACACAATTTACAAGCTATCGCAGAGTGGTTACTTGTGGTAACAGGTGTCATTATCGAAATGTTTTGAACAAGGTGTGATGGGCAGCTGATAAATTGGTCGAGAATGGATCGAGTTGTCTGAGTGACACTTGTAGGCTTATCAACGTGAATAGACATATGATTGTCGTTTGCCAAAGTTTTCATGTGAAGATGATGGCCGGGGTTCGTTACTTCATCGGCATTTAAATCACCCGTGAGTAAAATATTGCAATTAAGGCGGTGTTTTGCATTATCAATACTGATCTGGAGTGTATCCCAGAAACACACAGGAGAACTTGGGGGTCTGTATATTCCGCAGAACAGAAACAGTTACCCGTGGTGCATTCCAACCAGATACTCTCAATGTCGCCTGTCTCAAGGTCGGTTCTCCGTGTAGCTATCACGTTATCAGATACCCATATCATAACCCCGCCCCAAGTCCCTTCCACCCTGTCTCTGCGAAAAATCTGCTGATAGCCTGTTAATCTGAGGTCAATCTGGGACGTGGGTTTCAAATGCGTTTCCGTTATGCAAATGATATCATAAGCACCACAAAAGTTTGAGTTAATGTAGAGTATTTCGTCATCGTGTAATCCGTTAACGTTTGCATGGCACACAGAGACCGCCCTGAGGCGTCGGGCAGGAGTGCCCCGCTCACCGCTAGGGCCGGGGTTCATTTCGATATCACCGGAGCATAACCTGATTATGGCAGAAGATACATGTGCCATAAGCTTCTCACAAAGCGAAGTACATTTCAACCAGAGCATTTCTTTTGGTTTCGCCCCCGTAAGCTCCTAGTCAAGATCATGCAACTATACCTGTGCCCTGACACTAGTACCCTTTGTTGGCTACATACACCTCTTCTTAATACAAATAGATGACAGAGTAATTCATATAAACAATGCAAATTTCTGACCTTCTTAGATTGGATCAACAAGAAACACGAACGAGCAACAAAAAACTTGAGCCCAACAGGGCCGAACATAATGAGCAGTAATGAACAACAATACGAGTTGGTACCTATATACATGCTATCGGCAGTGGCAGCGGCGTGTGGTCAGATACAGGAATTATAAGCGGAAGGAAACAACAGAAGCGCCTTCTCGGCCGCCGGTCGCCGCGCTTGAGTGAGCAGACATGAGACCGCTAAATACAAGACAAACTCCATCCGCGAATAACTCTCAAATGTCAAGAACTACCCTTATTTCGCCCGGTACAATACACCTGTAATACAACATAAAGAAATTAACCAGGTGCATTCAATGGGTGGTTAATAGTTAAGACTGGCCTAAATGTTAACCTCTAGTTCGCCCATTATCATGCCATAACTACCCATCTTTTAATACAAACGTTGTCTGTTTACATACCGTGGTACTGTTACATAGAAGTGTGATACGATGAAATCCTGATTACGATTTTACACCAGTTGAGGAGCCAATGTCCTTTAGAGATGACTCGATGAGTTTGAATCCCGTTTGCCCCAGTTGCGGACTGTTCGCGGATATGGTTAGGAATACGGCGGTGTTATCCATTTCCTGACGACGCATGATATAGCGGAGGTGTCTCCCGGCGCCATGGGCCCCGTCGTCCTGCCATCCCTCGGTTGTCTAAGAAAAGGTCCATGTCGCATGGCGATTTTAGAAAAAGGTCCATGTCGCGTGTCGTTAAGTCTTATGTCGCATGTCGATTCTAAGACAACCCCAGTGTCGCGTTGTCGATTTTAAAAATCGCCGTGTCGAAAAAGCCCCTCTGGGGCCCTACACATATCCCTATACCATCGCTACTTCTTGCCCCCCCTCCCCCGTCCTACCCCTACTCACCCCGACTGTTCGCCTTACCCCCTCGCCCCGTACTCACCCCGCCCATTAGCCCCCCCCCCCTCCTGTGCTATATCGACGTGACGGTTTAACTCCGCTCGGTCTCAGGAGCTCCCATCCGGGACCTCCTATCAGGATCCCTGTCTCTCCCGACATCCTCTGCGGCCGGAAGTCCGCTGATGCCCCGCGCGGATTGTCTGTTGACCTGTCCCGACGTCCTCTCCGACCTCTATTTCCTGGTCATTACGTCCCCCCCCCCACCCACCCACCCTGGGGGAGTGGGGGGTGGGGGCTTGAAGGGTGGTATGCATGTGTCTGCAACCCCCCCCCCTCGCCCGCATCGTCCCTCCCCTCACCCCCCCCTCGCATCTCTCCCCCCTCTCGCATCCTTCCCTCCTCCCGTATCGTCCCCGTGCATCGCCTCACCCCCCCCGTCCCCTCCCACCACCCGGAAGTTAATCCTTTGTCCACGCACTGGGTACTTGTGAAATATATCTCTGACCCTCCACCTGGTGGTGGAGGTGGGTGGTGGAGGTGGGGGGTTGGGGGGGGGGGGGGTACCAGGGTCAGATAGCAATGCAATGGAGGTCTCTGGACAGTTTGTTCCACGCAATGGCTTGACGGTCAATTGACCCTTCCTCCAGCCCGGAGGGCAATGGCTTGACACGCTGAGCTGGTAATATAGACCATGCCATGGCCTGGGACTGGGGGTGGGAAAGGGGTGGAGGGGATGGGGGGGGGGGCGCAGTGGAGGGGGGGGGGGGTAGAGATGGGTCGTCCCCGGTAGTCCACACCCACCTTTGGTTTGATGGGCGAACCTGTCGTTTCCTGGTCGCCTCCAGCAAATGGGCGTGGGGCGGTGGAGGGTAGGGGGGAGGGGAGGAGGGGAGGGATGGGGGGGAGTAATGCCTTGATCCACGAGGCTCTGTAATAGCCGGAGTTAGCCAAGGTCGGGGTGAAACCACCACCTACCCCACTCCATAGCACTCCATCCCACCCCATCCCACCCCATCCCACCCCATCCCACCCCATCCCACCCCATCCCACCCCATCCCCACCCCGCCCCGGTCGCTCATTTTGGTAACAAACCCCGGTTGTTCCGAAAACCCAAGCCCTGGTTCTGCTATCCTTGATCACGTTTCTGTCTCTGAACCTAGCCATTGTTTCAATTACCATTTATCTCATATACCCCACCCCCACCCTCCCCCCAGGAGGATCCATGATCTGATTTAGCTCTGATGTAAAACACCCAAGTCATTCCTTGATTTATTGACCGGGATTTTGCTTCATTCTTTCAATCATTGTCCCTCTGGCCGCTTGGCCCGGTTTAGCCTGAACGTGTGTCCACAAAACTGGCCCAAAAAACCAAGCGTCCATTCTTAACCTTGGACATATCAAGGAATCACTAAATGGACGCATCACCTGCGGCCCGGGTTATGTTTTATACATATTTATTTTGCATTCATTAAAACCGAAAAGAGTATTTGGGAAAGATTCCACTGGTTAATAATACCGGTATATAGCGTACTACAACTTTCGAAGTGTCATTATTGTAATTCTTTCGTTTCCCAGAAACGTGACTGTCTTTTCTTATCAATCTGCAACAGGAGTTCTCTACAAAGTCTCGTCTCCACCGGTGAAATATCGTGGGCTCTCGAGCCCCGAGTCTCACCTGTCGGCCTGGCAACTTGATCTCGCAGGGGCCGGCGCGATAGCTCAGTGGGTTATGGAGCGCTCGCGTTGAGTGCTCTGGTCACCTGAGAGCCTAACGACACGTGGGTCGGTGGTTCGAGCCCTGGTGTGGCCATGTCTGTGTGGTCGCAGGATAAAGATCCCATGTCTTTCTTCGCAAAGGGCAGGGGGTTACCCCCGGGACATGGCTCCACTCTCCTTTCTCTTCTTTCTCCAATTTAGGCGATATGACTAAAAGTGGTTAAAGCGTCCTGAATAACGAACCAACTTGATCTCGCGTGTCAGGTCACGTGTCCTGTCTGTCTCTCCTGGGTGACGTAATTCCATTTCCTTCCCTCTCTCCCTCTCCATCTCTCTATCTGTCCCCCATCCCCTCCTCTCCTCTTCATCCTCCCCCCTCCTCTCCCGGCCTCCCTCACCCCCATCCCCTCCCTGCCTTCCTTACCCCTCCTCCCCTCCCTGCCTCTCTCACCCCCTCCCCTCCCGGCATCCCTCACCCCACCTCCCCTCCCGGCCTCCCTCACCCCCATCCCCTCCCTGCCTTCCTTACCCCTCCTCCCCTCCCTGCCTCTCTCACCCCCTCCCCTCCCGGCATCCCTCACCCCACCTCCCCTCCCGGCCTCCCTCACCCCCACCCCCTCCCTGCCTTCCTTACCCTTCCTCCCCTCCCTGCCTCTCTCACCCCCTCCCCTCCCGGCATCCCTCACCCCACCTCCCCTCCCGGCCTCCCTCACCCCTCCTCCCCTCACTGCCTCTCTCACCCCCTCCACTCCCTGCCTCTCTCACCCCCTCCCCTCCCGGCATCCCTCACCCCACCTCCCCTCCCGGCCTCCCTCACCCCTCCTCCCCTCACTGCCTCTCTCACCCCCTCCACTCCCTGCCTCTCTCACCCCCTCCCCTCCCGGCCTCTCTCACCCCCCTCTCCTCCCTGCCTCTCTCACCCCCTCCCCTCCCTGCCTCTCTCACCCCCTCCCCTCCCGGCCTCTCTCACCCCCTCCCCTCCCTGCCTCTCTCACCCCCTCCCTGCCTCTCACCCCCTCCCCTCCCGGCCTCTCTCACCCCCTCCCCTCCCTGCCTCTCACCCCCTTCCCTCCCTGCCTCTCTCACCCCCGGCCTCTCTCACTCCCTCCCCTCCCTGCCTCTCTCACCCCCGGCCTCTCTCACTCCCTCCCCTCCCTGCTTCTCTCACCCCCTCCCCTCCCTGCCTCTCTCACCCCCTCCCGGCCTCTCTCACTCCCTCCCCTCCCTGCCTCTCTCACCCCCTCCCTGCCTCTCACCCCCTCCCCTCCCGGCCTCTCTCACTCCCTCCCCTCCCTGCCTCTCTCACCCCCTCCCTGCCTCTCACCCCCTCCCCTCCCTGCCTCTCTCACCCCCTCCCGGCCTCTCTCACTCCCTCCCCTCCCTGCCTCTCTCACCCCCTCCCTGCCTCTCACCCCCTCCCCTCTCGGCCTCTCTCACCCCCTCCCCTCCCTGCCTCTCACCCCCTCCCCTCCCTGCCTCTCTCACCCCCTCCCCTCCCTGCCTCTCTCACCCCCTCCCCTCCCGGCCTCTCACCCCCTCCCCTCCCTGCCTCTCTCACCCCCTCCCTGCCTCTCACCCCCTCCCCTCTCGGCCTCTCTCACCCCCTCCCCTCCCTGCCTCTCACCCCCTCCCCTCCCTGCCTCTCTCACCCCCTCCCCTCCCTGCCTCTCTCACCCCCTCCCCTCCCGGCCTCTCTCACCCCCTCCCCTCCCTGCCTCTCTCACCCCCTCCCAGCCTCTCTCACTCCCTCCCCTCCCTGCCTCTCTCACCCCCTCCCCTCCCTGCCTCTCTCACCCCCTCCCGGCCTCTCTCACTCCCTCCCCTCCCTGCCTCTCTCACCCCCTCCCCTCCCTGCCTCTCTCACCCCCTCCCCTCCCTGCCTCTCTCACCCCCTTCCGGCCTCTCACACCTTCCCCTCCCCTCCCTGCCTCTCTCACCCCCTCCCTGCCTCTCTCACTCCCTCCCCTCCCTGCCTCTCTCACACCTTCCCCTCCCTGCCTCTCTCACCCCCTCCCTGCCTCTCTCACCCCCTCCCCTCCCTGCCTCTCTCACCCCCTCCCTGCCTCTCTCACCCCCTCCCCCGCATGGACGTCATTCAGCTCATCCGACACCCGATCTGAGGCCCGCTTAATCCATTACTGTTTTATAATAAAGATTTATGGTTTTATGCCTGCGTCAGCGCTCTGGTTTTACAAACGATTTCTAAATTACCCACATGCTACTCGAACGATGGGATCCTAACCGTAATAATGCAAAGATAAAATTAATCTGATATTATCTTCCCCATGTAAATCCCGAAGTAATCATAATCGATTACATTTGAAATCTAATGTTTTCTCTGCTGACTATCATCATCAAACGAAAAAATGCAAAATTCTGAAACCTCCGTTTTTGTCATTTAACGTTGGTATGATATCCCTAGCCACAAACCAGCCAAATGGTGTTGCGTTGCAAATCTCCCGGTAATTGCATCTCATCGCGTGTCCTGGCCGTATTGCTTTGGTACGAAAATAATCTCCCCGCCCCCAAAAAAGCTCCAGGATAATCATTATTGGAATGCGCTGCCCGACCGCCATTTTGGTTCCGTCCTTATCCCTTGGTCGTTAATGATCACGTTGAGTTACTACCTCACGTCTGTCATGGCGCCTAATCTCTCTTTCGGTTTTACCTGACATGTCAACATGATCATCGAAATGAAGGATTGTGCTGTATCTTAATATTCTTAGTGGGACGGGGGCGGGGGGTAATTTGGAATAGACATTTTCAAACGGTTGAAGCAATGTCACATTGCTACTTCATAATATGGAGCCATGAATCCCATAATCTAATGTTTGCAGTATGTTAATCACATGCTTTTTGTGTTTGGCAATACATATTACAATGCAAAGTATTATACAAAGTATTATAATACAAAGTATACATCTTTGTCCCCTCGTTACGTTTTTAAAAACCACGTAAGGCGAAGTCTTCTCACTTGTAACGGAGAAAATAAATGACATAGGTGGGAAAAAAATCTCACGTGTTGGGTTTGTGTGTGCCCGACCGCCATTTTGTTTCCTTGGAGCACGTGACCTGCCGCCTCACGTGTCCTGTCGGTGTGTGCGCCCGACCGCCATTTTGTTTCTTTCGAGCACGTGACCTGCCGCCTCACGTGTCCTGTTGGTGTGTGCGCCCGACCGCCATTTTGTTTCTTCCGAGCACGTGACCTGCCGTCTCACGTGTCTTGTTAGTGTGTGCGCCCGACCGCCATTTTATTTCTTTCGACCACGTGACCTGCCGTCTCGCGTGTCTGGTTTATGTGTGCCCGACCGCCATTTTGTTTCTTTCGAGCACGTGACCTGCCGTCTCACGTGTCTTGTTGGTGTGTGCGCCCGACCGCCATTTTGTTTCTTCCGAGCACGTGACCTGCCGTCTCACGTGTCTTGTTGGTGTGTGCGCCCGACCGCCATTTTATTTCTTTCGACCACGTGACCTGCCGTCTCGCGTGTCTGGTTTATGTGTGCCCGACCGCCATTTTGTTTCTTTCGAGCACGTGACCTGCCGTCTTACGTGTCCTGTTGGTGTGTGCGCCCGACCGCCATTTTGTTTCTTTCGAGCACGTGACCTGCCGTCTCACGTGTCCTGTTGGTGTGTGCGCCCGACCGCCATTTTGTTTCTTTCGAGCACGTGACCTGCCGTCTCACGTGTCCTGTTGGTGTGTGCGCCCGATCGCCATTTTGTTTCTTCCGAGCACGTGACCTGCCGTCTCACGTGTCTTGTTGGTGTGTGCGCCCGACCGCCATTTTATTTCTTTCGACCACGTGACCTGCCGTCTCGCGTGTCTGGTTTATGTGTGCCCGACCGCCATTTTGTTTCTTTCGACCACGTGACCTGCCGTCTCACGTGTCCTGTTTGTGTGTGGTTTGACAGGAGGAGACCCAGCAGCGACCCTACGTGGCGCGGGTGCTCAACCGGCTGGCCAACTACGAGGGTGGCATCATGCCCAACATAGAGCAGGAGGGATTCGAGGATGACGACGAAAAAGCCAAGAAGAAGAAAAAAGAGAAACCGAAGGGTCCCGTGAGTAGTCGTGGTCTGTCCCGAAAATACTTGTTCTTCTTGTTAACTTCTTTATTCATGTTCTCCTTCTCATTAATATCTTCTTATCTTTTCGATAATCTCAGGCCATTGGCCCATGTACTCATGTGGATACGCATTAATTAGTAGCGTGCTGAGAAAGTTAAATCCTTACCGCTTCGCCTGTCAATTTCATCATGTATAGATGGCATTTAAATGTTTCGTATTATACATGACAATCCGCTTTTTTGAAGAAAAGAAGTGCTAAATGTATAAATATTGCAATTTATATTAAATGTTAAAACCAAACATCGCTGGTAAATAATGGTCCTAAATAGGCAAGCTTGTATTTTTCTTTGAGAATTGTATTCAGAATTGTTGTATCGATGCATATATCTGTGGAGAGGTTGTCCTTTAGGAACGCAATGATACAAGTGAAACGATCCAATCATGTGTAACTGGTTAATGTCCTGCTCCAGAACTAGCTCGGGACGATCTTGGGGGTGTACTTCCCGTGTATCCAGAACATCCTCTCAATATAACATGTGGTTTATGTCCTGCTCCAGAGCAAGCTCGGGACGATCTTGGGGGTGTACTTCCCAGTGTATCTAGAACATCCTCTCAATATAACATGTGGTTTATGTCCTGCTCCAGAGCAAGCTCGGGACGATCTTGGGGGTGTACTTCCCGTGTATCCAGAACATCCTCTCAATATAACATGTGGTTTATGTCCTGCTCCAGAGCAAGCTCGGGACGATCTTGGGGGTGTACTTCCCGTGTATCCAGAACATCCTCTCAATATAACATGTGGTGTATGTCCTGCTCCAGAGCAAGCTCGGGACGATCTTGGGGGTGTACTTCCCGTGTATCCAGAACATCCTCTCAATATAACATGTGGTTTATGTCCTGCTCCAGAGCAAGCTCGGGACGATCTTGGGGGTGTACTTCCCGTGTATCCAGAACATCCTCTCAATATAACATGTGGTTTATGTCCTGCTCCAGAGCAAGCTCGGGACGATCTTGGGGGTGTACTTCCCGTGTATCCAGAACATCCTCTCAATATAACATGTGGTTTATGTCCTGCTCCAGAACTAGCTCGGGACGATCTTGGGGGTGTACTTCCCAGTGTATCCAGAACATCCTCTCAATAAAACATGTGGTTTATGTCCTGCTCCAGAGCAAGCTCGGGACGATCTTGGGGGTGTACTTCCCGTGTATCCAGAACATCCTCTCAATATAACATGTGGTTTATGTCCTGCTCCAGAGCAAGCTCGAGACGATCTTGGGGGTGTACTTCCCGTGTATCCAGAACATCCTCTCAATATAACATGTGGTTTATGTCCTGCTCCAGAACTAGCTCGGGACGATCTTGGGGGTGTACTTCCCAGTGTATCCAGAACATCCTCTCAATAAAACATGTGGTTTATGTCCTGCTCCAGAGCAAGCTCGGGACGATCTTGGGGGTGTACTTCCCAGTGTATCCAGAACATCCTCTCAATTTAACATGTGGTTTATGTCCTGCTCCAGAACAAGCTCGGGACGATCTTGGGGGTGTACTTCCCGTGTATCCAGAACATCTTCGGTGTGATCCTGTTCATCAGGATGACGTGGGTGGTGGGAGCGGCCGGGTGGCTCGAAGGGTTCTTCATCGTCTTACTCTGCTGCTGCTGTGTAAGTCGACCACGTGACCTGCCATGTGACCTATCATGTGACCTGCGCCGTCACGGGCCTCGGTCACGTGACTCGGCCACGTGTGTCGATCACGTGCTTACCTATAGCTGTATGTCTCATTTGAATATCGTTGGTCACGTGGTCAGTACGTGCGGTCAATGCCATTTAGCATTATCTAAAAAGCTAATGCAGATGAATTACCAAACGATGTATTATCTTGTAGTAATTTACGTAATCTCATTGACTTTTCAGACGCTCTGCTCGTATGCTAGTACCCACCTATTTGATTTGACACATATGATTTTGTGGGTGTAGTTTCTTGTAAATATACTTGTGAGCTAAAATAAAATCATATGTATTATGCGACGCTCGTGTATATAGTGTACTACATGATTATAACACCAAGTACTATTGCGTCCACATTTATGTGCTACAAAGCCACACAAGTGACATTTGCAAATCTGCAGAATTTGCATTTAAAAATCTGCAGAATTTGCATTTAAAAATCTGCAGAATTTGCATTGAAAAACATCTATAGACTACTATATTGAACTATCGGCCATACCCAGGCGCCTCCTCTAGCCTCGTTGTCGCGTTGTAGACCATGACGACAGCCATCTCCATGAGCGCGATCGCCACTAACGGGGTGGTGGCCGGCGGGGGGTCATACTTCATGATCTCCAGGGCGCTGGGCCCGGAGTTTGGCGGGGCGGTCGGCGTCCTATTCTACATGGGGACGAGTGTCGCCTCTTCCATGTACATAGTGGGGGCCGTGGAGATATTACTGGTGAGTGACATTGCCTGCCCATAGTGGGGGGCGTGGAAATATTACTGGTGAGTGACAGTGCAGGCAGGCAGGCAGGCAGGCAGGCAGGCAGGCAGGCAGGCAGGCAGTCTCGACCTACAGTATCTCATGGTTTATTAAATTCCACAAAGAAAAAATATTGGCTGAATTATTAATTAATTTCTTTCTTTTTAATGTCATGGTTATTGAATGGAAGGAAATGTCGGTGTTTTAAGCCGAGTGAAATGTACTGCAAGCCAAATAATATGTTCGCAGCTAAGCAAAATGTGCCGCCAGTAAAGAAGCACTAGCGATTGATTCTAACAAATGTTCTCTTCAACATTTTTTTTATGAACATATATGAAGAAGTTTCTTCATGCCGAAATCATTGAAGTAATATCTTGCGCCCCCCCCCCCCCACCCCACCCACACCCTTTCCCCCCGTCACCCCTGGCAGCAATATATGGCGCCCCAAGCATCGATCTTCGGCCCGATGACGGATTCGTCGAACGCCTTCAACAACTACCGGGTGTACGGCACGGCGCTGCTCATCATTATGTTCATCTGGGTCTTCCTCGGCGTCAAGTTCGTCAGCAAGTTCTCGCCATTTGCCCTCTTCTGCGTCGTCGTCTCCATCCTCAGCATCTATATCGGCATCTTCGTGGCCTCCCCCGGCAAGGGACCAGAGTGAGTGTTACCCATTCATGTCCATCTCCCTCTCTGTCTCTGTCTCTCTCTACCAGAGTGAGTGTTACCCATTCATGTCCATCTCCCTCTCTGTCTCTGTCTCTCTCTACTAGAGTGAGTGTTACCCATTCATGTCCATCTCCCTCTCTGTCTCTGTCTCTCTCTACTAGAGTGAGTGTTACCCATTCATGTCCATCTCCCTCTCTGTCTCTGTCTCTCTCTACCAGCGTGAGTGTTACCCATTCATGTCCATCTCCCTCTCTGTCTCTGTCTCTCTCTACCAGAGTGAGTGTTACCCATTCATGTCCATCTCCCTCTCTGTCTCTGTCTCTCTCTACCAGAGTGAGTGTTACCCATTCATGTCCATCTCCCTCTCTGTCTCTGTCTCTCTCTACCAGAGCGAGTGTTACCCATTCATGTCCATCTCCCTCTCTGTCTCTGTCTCTCTCTACCAGAGCGAGTGTTACCCATTCATGTCCATCTCCCTCTCTGTCTCTGTCTCTCTCTACCAGAGTGAGTGTTACCCATTCATGTCCATCTCCCTCTCTGTCTCTGTCTCTCTCTACCAGAGTGAGTGTTACCCATTCATGTCCATCTCCCTCTCTGTCTCTCTCTACCAGAGTGAGTGTTACCCATTCATGTCCATCTCCCTCTCTGTCTCTGTCTCTCTCTACCAGAGTGAGTGTTACCCATTCATGTCCATCTCCCTCTCTGTCTCTGTCTCTCTCTACCAGAGCGAGTGTTACCCATTCATGTCCATCTCCCTCTCTGTCTCTCTCTACCAGAGTGAGTGTTACCCATTCATGTCCATCTCCCTCTCTGTCTCTGTCTCTCTCTACCAGAGTGAGTGTTACCCATTCATGTCCATCTCCCTCTCTGTCTCTGTCTCTCTCTACCAGAGCGAGTGTTACCCATTCATGTCCATCTCCCTCTCTGTCTCTCTCTCTACCAGAGTGAGTGTTACCCATTCATGTCCATCTCCACTCTGTCTCTGTCTCTCTCTACCAGAGTGAGTGTTACCCATTCATGTCCATCTCTCTCCCTGTCTCTGTCTCTCTCTACCAGAGTGAGTGTTACCCATTCATGTTCATCTCCCTCTCTGTCTCTGTCTCTCTCTACCAGAGTGAGTGTTACCCATTCATGTCCATCTCCCTCTCTGTCTCTGTCTCTCTCTACCAGAGTGAGTGTTACCCATTCATGTTCATCTCCCTCTCTGTCTCTGTCTCTCTCTACCAGAGTGAGTGTTACCCATTCATGTCCATCTCCCTCTCTGTCTCTGTCTCTCTCTACCAGAGCGAGTGTTACCCATTCATGTTCATCTCCCTCTCTGTCTCTGTCTCTCTCTACCAGAGTGAGTGTTACCCATTCATGTCCATCTCCCTCTCTGTCTCTGTCTCTCTCTACCAGAGTGAGTGTTACCCATTCATGTTCATCTCCCTCTCTGTCTCTGTCTCTCTCTACTAGAGTGAGTGTTACCCATTCATGTCCATCTCCCTCTCTGTCTCTGTCTCTCTCTACCAGAGTGAGTGTTACCCATTCATGTCCATCTCCCTCTCTGTCTCTGTCTCTCTCTACCAGAGTGAGTGTTACCCATTCATGTCCATCTCCCTCTCTGTCTCTGTCTCTCTCTACCAGAGTGAGTGTTACCCATTCATGTCCATCTCCCTCTCTGTCTCTCTCTACCAGAGTGAGTGTTACCCATTCATGTCCATCTCCCTCTCTGTCTCTGTCTCTCTCTACCAGAGTGAGTGTTACCCATTCATGTCCATCTCCCTCTCTGTCTCTGTCTCTCTCTACCAGAGCGAGTGTTACCCATTCATGTCCATCTCCCTCTCTGTCTCTGTCTCTCTCTACCAGAGTGAGTGTTACCCATTCATGTCCATCTCCCTCTCTGTCTCTGTCTCTCTCTACCAGAGTGAGTGTTACCCATTCATGTTCATCTCCCTCTCTGTCTCTGTCTCTCTCTACCAGAGTGAGTGTTACCCATTCATGTCCATCTCCCTCTCTGTCTCTGTCTCTCTCTACCAGAGTGAGTGTTACCCATTCATGTCCATCTCCCTCTCTGTCTCTGTCTCTCTCTACCAGAGTGAGTGTTACCCATTCATGTCCATCTCCCTCTCTGTCTCTGTCTCTCTCTACCAGAGTGAGTGTTACCCATTCATGTCCATCTCCCTCTCTGTCTCTCTCTACCAGAGTGAGTGTTACCCATTCATGTCCATCTCCCTCTCTGTCTCTGTCTCTCTCTACCAGAGTGAGTGTTACCCATTCATGTCCATCTCCCTCTCTGTCTCTGTCTCTCTCTACCAGAGTGAGTGTTACCCATTCATGTTCATCTCCCTCTCTGTCTCTGTCTCTCTCTACCAGAGTGAGTGTTACCCATTCATGTCCATCTCCCTCTCTGTCTCTGTCTCTCTCTACCAGAGTGAGTGTTACCCATTCATGTCCATCTCCCTCTCTGTCTCTGTCTCTCTCTACCAGAGTGAGTGTTACCCATTCATGTCCATCTCCCTCTCTGTCTCTGTCTCTCTCTACCAGAGTGAGTGTTACCCATTCATGTCCATCTCCCTCTCTGTCTCTGTCTCTCTCTACCAGAGTGAGTGTTACCCATTCATGTCCATCTCCCTCTCTGTCTCTGTCTCTCTCTACCAGAGTGAGTGTTACCCATTCATGTCCATCTCCCTCTCTGTCTCTGTCTCTCTCTACCAGAGTGAGTGTTACCCATTCATGTCCATCTCCCTCTCTGTCTCTGTCTCTCTCTACCAGAGTGAGTGTTACCCATTCATGTCCATCTCCCTCTCTGTCTCTGTCTCTCTCTACCAGAGTGAGTGTTACCCATTCATGTCCATCTCCCTCTCTGTCTCTGTCTCTCTCTACCAGAGTGAGTGTTACCCATTCATGTCCATCTCCCTCTCTGTCTCTGTCTCTCTCTACCAGAGCGAGTGTTACCCATTCATGTTCATCTCCCTCTCTGTCTCTGTCTCTCTCTACCAGAGTGAGTGTTACCCATTCATGTCCATCTCCCTCTCTGTCTCTGTCTCTCTACCAGAGCGAGTGTTACCCATTCATGTCCATCTCCCTCTCTGTCTCTGTCTCTCTCTACCAGAGTGAGTGTTACCCATTCATCTCCCTCTCTGTCTCTGTCTCTCTCTACCAGAGTGAGTGTTACCCATTCATGTTCATCTCCCTCTCTGTCTCTGTCTCTCTCTACCAGAGTGAGTGTTACCCATTCATGTCCATCTCCCTCTCTGTCTCTGTCTCTCTCTACCAGAGTGAGTGTTACCCATTCATGTTCATCTCCCTCTCTGTCTCTGTCTCTCTCTACCAGAGTGAGTGTTACCCATTCATGTCCATCTCCCTCTCTGTCTCTGTCTCTCTACCAGAGCGAGTGTTACCCATTCATGTCCATCTCCCTCTCTGTCTCTGTCTCTCTCTACCAGAGTGAGTGTTACCCATTCATCTCCCTCTCTGTCTCTGTCTCTCTCTACCAGAGTGAGTGTTACCCATTCATGTTCATCTCCCTCTCTGTCTCTGTCTCTCTCTACCAGAGTGAGTGTTACCCATTCATGTCCATCTCCCTCTCTGTCTCTGTCTCTCTCTACCAGAGTGAGTGTTACCCATTCATGTCCATCTCCCTCTCTGTCTCTGTCTCTCTCTACCAGAGTGAGTGTTACCCATTCATGTCCATCTCCCTCTCTGTCTCTGTCTCTCTCTACCAGAGTGAGTGTTACCCATTCATGTCCATCTCCCTCTCTGTCTCTGTCTCTCTCTACCAGAGTGAGTGTTACCCATTCATGTCCATCTCCCTCTCTGTCTCTGTCTCTCTCTACCAGAGTGAGTGTTACCCATTCATGTCCATCTCCCTCTCTGTCTCTGTCTCTCTCTACTAGAGTGAGTGTAACCCATTCATGTCCATCTCCCTCTCTGTCTCTGTCTCTCTCTACCAGAGTGAGTGTTACCCATTCATGTCCATCTCCCTCTCTGTCTCTGTCTCTCTCTACCAGAGTGAGTGTTACCCATTCATGTCCATCTCCCTCTCTGTCTCTGTCTCTCTCTACCAGAGTGAGTGTTACCCATTCATGTCCATCTCCCTCTCTGTCTCTGTCTCTCTCTACCAGAGTGAGTGTTACCCATTCATGTCCATCTCCCTCTCTGTCTCTGTCTCTCTCTACTAGAGTGAGTGTTACCCATTCATGTCCATCTCCCTCTCTGTCTCTGTCTCTCTCTACCAGAGTGAGTGTTACCCATTCATGTTCATCTCCCTCTCTGTCTCTGTCTCTCTCTACCAGCGTGAGTGTTACCCATTCATGTCCATCTCCCTCTCTGTCTCTGTCTCTCTCTACCAGAGTGAGTGTTACCCATTCATGTCCATCTCCCTCTCTGTCTCTGTCTCTCTCTACCAGAGTGAGTGTTACCCATTCATGTCCATCTCCCTCTCTGTCTCTGTCTCTCTCTACCAGAGTGAGTGTTACCCATTCATGTTCATCTCCCTCTCTGTCTCTGTCTCTCTCTACCAGAGTGAGTGTTACCCATTCATGTCCATCTCCCTCTCTGTCTCTCTCTACCAGAGTGAGTGTTACCCATTCATGTCCATCTCTCTCCCTGTCTCTGTCTCTCTCTACCAGAGTGAGTGTTACCCATTCATGTCCATCTCCCTCTGTGTCTCTGTCTCTCTCTACTAGAGTGAGTGTTACCCATTCATGTTCATCTCCCTCTCTGTCTCTGTCTCTCTCTACTAGAGTGAGTGTTACCCATTCATGTCCATCTCCCTCTCTGTCTCTGTCTCTCTCTACCAGAGTGAGTGTTACCCATTCATGTCCATCTCTCTCCCTGTCTCTGTCTCTCTCTACCAGAGTGAGTGTTACCCATTCATGTCCATCTCCCTCTCTGTCTCTGTCTCTCTCTACCAGAGTGAGTGTTACCCATTCATGTCCATCTCTCTCCCTGTCTCTGTCTCTCTCTACCAGAGTGAGTGTTACCCATTCATGTTCATCTCCCTCTCTGTCTCTGCCTCTCTCTACCAGAGTGAGTGTTACCCATTCATGTCCATCTCTCTCTCTGTCTCTGTCTCTCTCTACCAGAGTGAGTGTTACCCATTCATGTCCATCTCCCTCTCTGTCTCTGTCTCTCTCTACCAGAGTGAGTGTTACCCATTCATGTCCATCTCCCTCTCTGTCTCTGTCTCTCTCTACCAGAGTGAGTGTTACCCATTCATGTCCATCTCCCTCTCTGTCTCTGTCTCTCTCTACCAGAGTGAGTGTTACCCATTCATGTCCATCTCCCTCTCTGTCTCTGTCTCTCTCTACCAGAGTGAGTGTTACCCATTCATGTCCATCTCCCTCTCTGTCTCTGTCTCTCTCTACCAGAGTGAGTGTTACCCATTCATGTCCATCTCCCTCTCTGTCTCTGTCTCTCTCTACCAGAGTGAGTGTTACCCATTCATGTTCATCTCCCTCTCTGTCTCTGTCTCTCTCTACTAGAGTGAGTGTTACCCATTCATGTCCATCTCCCTCTCTGTCTCTGTCTCTCTCTACCAGAGTGAGTGTTACCCATTCATGTCCATCTCTCTCCCTGTCTCTGTCTCTCTCTACCAGAGTGAGTGTTACCCATTCATGTTCATCTCCCTCTCTGTCTCTGTCTCTCTCTACTAGAGTGAGTGTTACCCATTCATGTCCATCTCCCTCTCTGTCTCTGTCTCTCTCTACCAGAGTGAGTGTTACCCATTCATCTCCATCTCTCTCTCTGTCTCTCTCTACCAGAGCGAGTGTTACCCATTCATGTTCATCTCCCTCTCTGTCTCTGTCTCTCTCTACCAGAGTGAGTGTTACCCATTCATGTCCATCTCCCTCTCTGTCTCTCTCTCTACCAGAGTGAGTGTTACCCATTCATGTCCATCTCCCTCTCTGTCTCTGTCTCTCTCTACCAGAGTGAGTGTTACCCATTCATGTCCATCTCTCTCCCTGTCTCTGTCTCTCTCTACCAGAGTGAGTGTTACCCATTCATGTTCATCTCCCTCTCTGTCTCTGTCTCTCTCTACTAGAGTGAGTGTTACCCATTCATGTCCATCTCCCTCTCTGTCTCTGTCTCTCTCTACCAGAGTGAGTGTTACCCATTCATGTCCATCTCCCTCTCTGTCTCTGTCTCTCTCTACCAGAGTGAGTGTTACCCATTCATGTCCATCTCCCTCTCTGTCTCTGTCTCTCTACCAGAGTGAGTGTTACCCATTCATGTCCATCTCCCTCTCTGTCTCTGTCTCTCTCTACCAGAGTGAGTGTTACCCATTCATGTCCATCTCCCTCTCTGTCTCTGTCTCTCTCTACCAGAGTGAGTGTTATCCATTCATGTTCATCTCCCTCTCTGTCTCTGTCTCTCTCTACCAGAGTGAGTGTTACCCATTCATGTCCATCTCCCTCTCTGTCTCTGTCTCTCTACCAGAGTGAGTGTTACCCATTCATGTCCATCTCCCTCTCTGTCTCTGTCTCTCTCTACCAGAGTGAGTGTTACCCATTCATGTTCATCTCCCTCTCTGTCTCTGTCTCTCTCTACTAGAGTGAGTGTTACCCATTCATGTCCATCTCCCTCTCTGTCTCTGTCTCTCTCTACCAGAGTGAGTGTTACCCATTCATGTCCATCTCCCTCTCTGTCTCTGTCTCTCTCTACCAGAGTGAGTGTTACCCATTCATGTCCATCTCCCTCTCTGTCTCTGTCTCTCTCTACCAGAGTGAGTGTTACCCATTCATGTTCATCTCCCTCTCTGTCTCTGTCTCTCTCTACCAGAGTGAGTGTTACCCATTCATGTCCATCTCCCTATCTGTCTCTGTCTCTCTCTACCAGAGTGAGTGTTACCCATTCATGTCCATCTCCCTCTCTGTCTCTGTCTCTCTCTACTAGAGTGAGTGTTACCCATTCATGTCCATCTCCCTCTCTGTCTCTGTCTCTCTCTACCAGAGTGAGTGTTACCCATTCATGTCCATCTCCCTCTCTGTCTCTGTCTCTCTCTACCAGAGTGAGTGTTACCCATTCATGTCCATCTCCCTCTCTGTCTCTGTCTCTCTCTACTAGAGTGAGTGTTACCCATTCATGTCCATCTCCCTCTCTGTCTCTGTCTCTCTCTACCAGAGTGAGTGTTACCCATTCATGTTCATCTCCCTCTCTGTCTCTGTCTCTCTCTACTAGAGTGAGTGTTACCCATTCATGTCCATCTCCCTCTCTGTCTCTGTCTCTCTCTACCAGAGTGAGTGTTACCCATTCATGTCCATCTCCCTCTCTGTCTCTGTCTCTCTCTACCAGAGTGAGTGTTACCCATTCATGTCCATCTCCCTCTCTGTCTCTGTCTCTCTCTACCAGAGTGAGTGTTACCCATTCATGTCCATCTCCCTCTCTGTCTCTGTCTCTCTCTACCAGAGTGAGTGTTACCCATTCATGTCCATCTCCCTCTCTGTCTCTGTCTCTCTCTACCAGAGTGAGTGTTACCCATTCATGTCCATCTCCCTCTCTGTCTCTGTCTCTCTACCAGAGTGAGTGTTACCCATTCATGTTCATCTCCCTCTCTGTCTCTGTCTCTCTCTACCAGAGTGAGTGTTACCCATTCATGTCCATCTCCCTCTCTGTCTCTGTCTCTCTCTACCAGAGTGAGTGTTACCCATTCATGTCCATCTCCCTCTCTGTCTCTGTCTCTCTCTACCAGAGTGAGTGTTACCCATTCATGTCCATCTCCCTCTCTGTCTCTGTCTCTCTCTACCAGAGTGAGTGTTACCCATTCATGTCCATCTCCCTCTCTGTCTCTGTCTCTCTCTACTAGAGCGAGTGTTACCCATTCATGTCCATCTCCCTCTCTGTCTCTGTCTCTCTCTACCAGAGTGAGTGTAACCCATTCATGTCCATCTCCCTCTCTTTCTCTCTCTACCAGAGTGAGTGTTACCCATTCATGTCCATCTCCCTCTCTGTCTCTCTCTACCAGAGTGAGTGTTACCCATTCATGTCCATCTCTCTCCCTGTCTCTGTCTCTCTCTACCAGAGTGAGTGTTACCCATTCATGTCCATCTCCCTCTCTGTCTCTGTCTCTCTCTACTAGAGTGAGTGTTACCCATTCATGTCCATCTCCCTCTCTGTCTCTGTCTCTCTCTACCAGAGTGAGTGTTACCCATTCATGTCCATCTCTCTCCCTGTCTCTGTCTCTCTCTACCAGAGTGAGTGTTACCCATTCATGTCCATCTCTGTCTCTGTCTCTCTCTACCAGAGTGAGTGTTACCCATTCATGTCCATCTCCCTCTCTGTCTCTGTCTCTCTCTACCAGAGTGAGTGTTACCCATTCATGTCCATCTCCCTCTCTGTCTCTGTCTCTCTCTACCAGAGCGAGTGTTACCCATTCATGTTCATCTCCCTCTCTGTCTCTGTCTCTCTCTACCAGAGTGAGTGTTACCCATTCATGTCCATCTCCCTCTCTGTCTCTGTCTCTCTCTACCAGAGCGAGTGTTACCCATTCATGTCCATCTCCCTCTCTGTCTCTGTCTCTCTCTACCAGAGTGAGTGTTACCCATTCATGTCCATCTCCCTCTCTGTCTCTGTCTCTCTCTACCAGAGTGAGTGTTACCCATTCATGTCCATCTCCCTCTCTGTCTCTGTCTCTCTCTACCAGAGTGAGTGTTACCCATTCATGTCCATCTCCCTCTCTGTCTCTGTCTCTCTCTACCAGAGCGAGTGTTACCCATTCATGTCCATCTCCCTCTCTGTCTCTGTCTCTCTCTACCAGAGTGAGTGTTACCCATTCATGTCCATCTCCCTCTCTGTCTCTGTCTCTCTCTACCAGAGTGAGTGTTACCCATTCATGTCCATCTCCCTCTCTGTCTCTGTCTCTCTCTACCAGAGTGAGTGTTACCCATTCATGTCCATCTCCCTCTCTGTCTCTGTCTCTCTCTACCAGAGCGAGTGTTACCCATTCATGTCCATCTCCCTCTCTGTCTCTGTCTCTCTCTACCAGAGTGAGTGTTACCCATTCATGTCCATCTCCCTCTCTGTCTCTGTCTCTCTCTACCAGAGTGAGTGTTACCCATTCATGTCCATCTCCCTCTCTGTCTCTGTCTCTCTCTACCAGAGCGAGTGTTACCCATTCATGTCCATCTCCCTCTCTGTCTCTGTCTCTCTCTACCAGAGCGAGTGTTACCCATTCATGTCCATCTCCCTCTCTGTCTCTGTCTCTCTCTACCAGAGTGAGTGTTACCCATTCATGTCCATCTCCCTCTCTGTCTCTGTCTCTCTCTACCAGAGTGAGTGTTACCCATTCATGTCCATCTCCCTCTCTGTCTCTGTCTCTCTCTACCAGAGTGAGTGTTACCCATTCATGTCCATCTCCCTCTCTGTCTCTGTCTCTCTCTACCAGAGTGAGTGTTACCCATTCATGTCCATCTCCCTCTCTGTCTCTGTCTCTCTCTACCAGAGTGAGTGTTACCCATTCATGTTCATCTCTCTCTCTGTCTCTGTCTCTCTCTACCAGAGTGAGTGTTACCCATTCATGTCCATCTCCCTCTCTGTCTCTCTCTACCAGAGTGAGTGTTACCCATTCATGTCCATCTCCCTCTCTGTCTCTGTCTCTCTCTACCAGAGTGAGTGTTACCCATTCATGTCATCTCCCTCTCTGTCTCTGTCTCTCTCTACCAGAGTGAGTGTTACCCATTCATGTCCATCTCCCTCTCTGTCTCTGTCTCTCTCTACCAGAGTGAGTGTTACCCATTCATGTCCATCTCCCTCTCTGTCTCTGTCTCTCTCTACCAGAGTGAGTGTTACCCATTCATGTCCATCTCCCTCTCTGTCTCTGTCTCTCTCTACCAGAGTGAGTGTTACCCATTCATGTCCATCTCCCTCTCTGTCTCTGTCTCTCTCTACCAGAGTGAGTGTTACCCATTCATGTCCATCTCCCTCTCTGTCTCTGTCTCTCTCTACCAGAGCGAGTGTTACCCATTCATGTCCATCTCCCTCTCTGTCTCTGTCTCTCTCTACCAGAGTGAGTGTTACCCATTCATGTCCATCTCCCTCTCTGTCTCTGTCTCTCTCTACCAGAGTGAGTGTTACCCATTCATGTCCATCTCCCTCTCTGTCTCTGTCTCTCTCTACCAGAGTGAGTGTTACCCATTCATGTCCATCTCCCTCTCTGTCTCTGTCTCTCTCTACCAGAGTGAGTGTTACCCATTCATGTCCATCTCCCTCTCTGTCTCTGTCTCTCTCTACCAGAGCGAGTGTTACCCATTCATGTCCATCTCCCTCTCT